>CAUYON010108603.1:0-34759 GCA_963573935.1 Arctocebus calabarensis
CACCACAGCAAGGAACCAACGTGGGGGTGTTGATAAATTATGTCTCTGACCTCGCTTTCCCCTATCTTTGTGACTAATGACCTTAACGTAATTTCACATCTTTCACTGGGATGAGCTGGGACTTTTCTAATTGGTTAAAGACGTATGAGAGGGAACTATCCTTTTTTCTTTTCTTTTTTTTTTTAACAACTGCTATATGCCAGGCACTGGGCGTTAGTATGCATAATTATCCTCTGTATCAGTTACGTGTTACTGAATCACAAATCACCCCAACATGCGAAGTCTTAACACAAGAATTATTTATAATTATAGCTTACATGTCAGTGGGTGGTTTGTGGTTAGTCTGCTGATCTGGACCACCCTCCTTCTCGGGTCTGCAAAATCAGCTGGGGTCCAACTCCAGGTTTGAGGCACCTTAAGCGAGAAATCTCTGCTTCAGGTGTTTCTCACTCTCTGAGGCTGGCAGGCTGGCCCAGGCATGGACTTCTCCTGCTGACTGCAGTGGCAAAAGACAGCTAGCAGAAACACTCGAGGCACAAAGCTCATCCACCATCACCTCTGTCTCATGCTATTGGTCAAAATAAGTCATGTCACAGCATGTGGCTTCAAAGTGTGGAGAAATAGATCCTGCCTCTTTAGTAAGAGTAACTGCAAAGTCATCTGAGGAAGTGGCAGACACGGTGAGAGGTGAATAATTGGGGGCATAACCTAACCCACTGCATTCCATTTTCAATCGACTTGGGGACAACCTTGCCTAGGCTACTGGGTGGTAAAGTCTTTTGGACTGTACGGACCTTTCCCTTCCCTTTGACCTCAACAGCCACACCTACATGCACATCTTTACATTTCAATCAGCAGTTCCTTTTACTTATAATACTCTAGAAAACTAGAGTATTATAAGTAATATAATTACTTTGATGACTTTTCTTATTAGGGCACATAATAGTGATGACTTTGATTTTAGTAAGTGATGAGAATAATGATGGCAATGATGACATGTACTAGCTTTCACTATTGTGTGTTTAGTCCTAATTATGAGAGTGCAAAGTAGTGGTTGTAACCAGGAGCTCTGGAGTAAGAGCTCATGAGATTAAATCCCAGCCCCAGCACTGGCAGTGTGACTCCAGACAGCAAGTTTCATCTTTCTGAGCTTTATCTTCTACACATGTAAAATGAAAATACTCTTAGTTCCTAGTTATTCGCTCTTCATTGTTGAAAGAGCTATTCAAATGGGACTTTCACAGCATTTAGCATACTGCTTGGTATATTGTAGGTACTCAGTAAATAGGACTACTATTATTTTGTTGTCACTGCCATATGCCAAAGATTATATTAAGTGCTGTGCATGCAGTTATCAGATTTAAGTGGCATAGTGATCAGAAAACAGATCCCTGACAATGTTTACCAACTTGACCTAAACATTTATTTCCTTGTGGTTGTCACCCTCATTAGGGTGTGTTTGTACATGGAAACTGTCCTTATTAAAGGGGATAAAATATCTCAACATATTCTTTCAGGCTGGAAGTTGCTAGTTTTGGAAAGAGCCATGCATTTTGTTTCAAGTGTCATCCTTTGAGCCCTGCAAATGGTTTCTGTTAGTCCATCTGTCCAAACAACCTGCTCGTCCAAAACACAGATACAAACAAACCAACAAAATCTTAGGTGATATTAAAGTACATGTTGGATGAGTTTTGCTCCCCAGTGGCTGACATCCAAGACAAGAGAAGCTGGACTTAATTCTTGGCTCTCTCAATGCCTTCCATGATTTAGAAATTTTTGTACTAATCTTCCAATTCCTGGAACTCCTTCCAGTAGGAAAGAGAAGATATTGGCCACTAGCTACCTTATCCACCCCTTTGGAGTGAGTAGGTAGACAACAGAGTGTGACAGAAATCTTTAATAATCAGGAAATGTTCCCAAAATGGAACACAGGGATTTTTTTATCAAGGTTCAAGCTGAGTTCTTGTTGGACATTGAGGGCACACTGTTGGATCTGGGCATCATGGATTGAGAATTTTGATTCACAGGTGATAACATTTAGACTTAGCATGCTAATGGCCTCTCCATAACAGTGGAAAGGGACAGAGGTGTCATTCAGCAATCAGAAAAGGACCTCCCAATACCCCATAGATTTTTATTTTACCCTGTGGGCCAGCTTCTACCAATTCATTTCCTTCAATCTGATGCAAATGCCTTCCATCTGTCTGGGATTTGCTCTTAACCTGAGATAATAGAAATCAGCAGTGAGAGAGGTATCTTTTTGCTCTTTTCTATCCATTATCACTTCTCTGATTATTTTGGTGCCCTCGCATATGATTCAAGGATAATCAGAGTTTGCACACTGACTGCATTATCAATCCCCAGTTCTGAAGCTTTCCCAAACCACCAAGTAGCATCTAGAGGCCAAGCTCAGTTTGTTTACCACTGAATATCTTTTTTTTTAATTGAGCATGATACCTGACACAAAATACATATTCAATAAATTCTTGTAGAGCTAATGAGTACATTAGTCTCCCTGGATCTTGAATCTCTCTCTAGAGCTCCTTATTCATTCATTTATTCATCCGTTCATTTGCTCCATAAATATGCATTAGGATTATACCTTAGAACTTTGCTTGAGTAAAAAGAAAGATGAATCGTGGTTTGCAGTTTCAAGAAACTCAGAGTACAAAAGAGTAATTAAGATTGTGTATCAGTCAGTTGTTGCCACAATAATGCTGTGTAATGAAACCGCCTGCTCTCAGTGGCTTATTTATTTTCATTCAAAATTAGAAGGTGGGCTGGGGAAGCCGATGACTTAGACTGGATTGGCTTGGCTTATCATCAAACAGCAAGCTAGGCCCAGGTCTGCTCTCATGCTTGGACCAGCTAAGGAGGCAGAACATATGTCTCTCATGGTAATGGTGGTATCTCACCAGCCAGTGCAGGTCCCATGGCCAAGCTCAAAATCAATGAGCTCTGAAAAAGTGAGAGGAGGAAGGAAGTGAATATTTTCTGGACAAAAACTTAAAACATCCCAGCCTTTACTACAATAACACATGTGATCAAAATTAGTAATTGTATAAATAAATTATACAAGAAATAATGACATGTAGAGGAAACAAACTCATCCCATTGCATACCCTGGATGTAATGAAAATAAAAATAGTCCTGAGCTGGGGATGGTGGCTCATACCTGTAATTCTGGCACTTTGGGCAGTTGAAGTGGGGGGACCCTTGAGGCTTAGGAATTTGAAATCAGTCTGAGAAACATAGTGAGACTCCATCTCTACCAAGGAAAATTGAAAAACCTAGCCAGGCATGGTGATGAGTGCCTGTACCCCAGCTACTCAGGAGGCTGAGACAGAAGGATCATTTGAGCCCAGGAGTTTGAGGTTACAGTGAGCTATGATGATGCCACTCTGGCCCAGGCAATAGAACAAGGCCCATTTCAAAATGAAAAGGAAAAAATAATAATATCCTGAAATATGGCTGCTATGTATGCAAGCAGAATGCTGGTCTGGGGAGAATAATTGAGACAGAATTTGGAAAGTGTACAGGGAATAGTAAGGGCATTTTTTTTAATGAGGGCATAGGTTATGGGAAGAAAAACAGAGAGTAAATCAGAAAGGTTGTTAGGGAACTTAAGTATTATGCTACTTGCTTATACAATACTAAAGCAGCAAAAATTAATGAAAGAATAACATAAGAATGAAAGCTAAGTTAAAAAAAAAAGGGTGCACCTCGTGCATTGGTAGCAGGATAGGTGTTAGACAATATATTAGTTCCTAAGAATCTCCAAAGATGTCAAGGAGAATAAACTGCCAGTAGACTGAGGTGATAAATACTAGACATTACACTTTTTTCAAGTATTATTTTTTCTCAGTGAATCTTAGTGGGCATCTCAAACCTCAGGCTTAATGCCATGACGGCAGTATATCTCTTCCCTGTGCAGCTTCCTCCTGCTTTCCCATCTTGTCACTTTGAGCAGAAAGCTCTCCTGCCTTCTAAGGAGGGTGACTCCCCGCTTGCTGGCCAGCCGCTCAGACAGAAGAGATGCGGTTGAGAGTCCAGAAGACTCACTCAGTGCAGGGGAGAAGGGAATACTCTCTCCCAATCCCTACAGTATCACTGGTCTCTGACCCACCTTCAGTTTAAAATGCTCTTCAATTTTACAAGAATGTAAGAACATACAGTTACGTTTTTAAGTTACAAAATAAATCCAGTAATTCACAAAGGCATGCATTTTATCATTTATTCAACAAATACTGGCTGAGGACATTTTATGTGTTGGGGACTAACCTAAGAGCTGGATACACGGCAGGGGACCAAACAGGGAAAATCCTTTTCCTCTTAAAGCTTACATTTGGGTAATGGAAATCTGTCAATCAATCAGTGACTTGGCTGTGATGGAGAAAATGTTGATATGGAAATTATGATGAATGGGTGAGTTCTTTGGAGGGAGGAGTCATGAGAGTTCTCTCACTCAGGGGATGGTATCTTCAGTGATCCAACAAGAAGGCATAGGTGAGTAACCTCTGTATGCCAGCCTTGCAATGCGGATGGACAACATTTGCCTTATTTCTCCATGATATGAAGAAGGATGATCCTATACTTCCTTCACAGAGTTCATATGAAGATTACATTTTTCATCATTTCCAAAGTGCTTAGACCAGTACCTGGCACGTCAACCAGCTCCAGTCTTAAAGTGGAGACAGATAAGCACATACTTTAAATGTAGCTCCAGGTAAGTGTAAGGGGCTAAGAACAAAGAGAGGAGAAGTACCTAATCCAGCCTAAGGTATCAGAGAAGTCTTTCCAGGGGGAATGATGCTAAATCAAAGCAGAGAAAAAAGAAATGAACATTTATCAATTACATACTTTTTGATGCTAGGCAATTTCTCTTATTCTTTGAATTTACTTTTCACAACAAGTCTGTGAGCTAGCTATGATTGTGCCCATTTTACAGATGAAGGATGAGGTTGCTGAACAAACACTTTATTCAGAACTTTGTGGCAGAGTTAATATTCTAAGGTAAGCCACCTTACATCAAACCTTCACCACCTTTTATATCACTATTGTTGCTTTTGACCAAGATGGTTGATGATGCTGGTAATAGCAAGTATTTATTGATTATATATTTGTTATTAATACATGTTAGACACTTTGTTTCATGATTTTAACCTGTTAGCTCACTTCATCTAACTCCATGACTCTTGATGTTCTCTAAGGAACCAAAGTTCAGAGAGGTTAAATTTTCCTAAGGTCACATAGCTGATAACAGAGTTAGGGTTTGAACTTCAAGAATCAAAATGATACCAGAACCCATGAGATTATACTCCATCTATGCTTTATTTTAACTCTAGGGTGAAAAGAAGATTAAAATAAGAGTTATGAAACTTGAAACCCAATTCTACCACTTAGGCAAATTATATCTTTGAATGTTCCTCTGTCCACTTGCTAACTGCGGCTAAAATTTCCTGTCCTGCTGGCTCACAAGGCTGTGTGGAAATCAAATGTCATGACGATGAATGTAGTAGAATTCAATGTAAATGGAAGTGGTCAGTAATTATTGCTTTCCATTTGTTTGTTTAATAAGTAGGCAGAAAATACCGGAGGTAGCTGACGAGGACAGTCATTTTTTGAAAGAGTGAAAAAGATACATGCTTCAGATACTTGGAAAATTTTCATAAAACTTGTTTCATGTCACTCCCCCAGAATATGGAATTTGAGTCAATAAGAAAATATAAATCAGTGTAGGCTATTAGTCATCAAAGTAGGTCCAGTCTTCAGTGGAGATAATGAGCAAATGACAGGCCCCATGTTTAGGGGGGTAGGTTGGTAGGTTGGAGGCCAGTTTGCGTCCTGGAAAGCAGTGGTTCTCAACCTTCCTAATGCCTCCTAATGCTGGGAGCCTTTAATATAGTTCCTCATCTTGTGGTGACCCCCAACCATAAAATTATTTTCGTTGCTACTTCATAACTGTAATTTTGCTACTGTTATAAATCGAAATGTAAATATCTGATATGCAGGATGTATTTTCATTTTTACAAAGAGGTCATGACCCACAGGTTGAGAACCACTGCTGGAGAGATTTACACATGGACAGCTGGGGAAGGCTCCATGTTAGAGTCCCCCATTCTCTCTTGAATTCTCTATCTAAAGTCAAAGTAGCATTTTAAAAATGTATTTTGGGGGGTGGCACCTGTAGCTCAGTGCTAGGATGCTGCCATATATCCCGCAAGGCTGGCAGGTTTAAACCCAACCCAGGCCAGCTAAAACAACAATGACAACTGCAACAACAAAAACAACAACAACAAAAGTAGCCAGGGGTTGTGGCAGGCACCTGTAGTCCCAGCTACTTGGGAGGCTGAGGCAAGAGAATCACTTAAGCCCAGGAGTTTGAGATTGCTGAGAGCTATGACGCCACGGCACTCTACCAAGGGCAGCATAGACTCTGTCTCAAAAAAAGAAATGTATTTTTGACCATGCTGTACCCTTACTTAAAAGTGCCTGTGGCTTCCCACTCAAATTAGAATTAAATCCAAACTACTCACCTGGCCTGCATAGGCCTGAATGATTGAAGCCATACTAACTTTCTGAGATCCATTTCATTGTTGTCTAATCTTCCATCTCAACTCTCTCTTGAAGCCATACTAACTTCAAGTGTTTGGTTCCTGGAACTTTTCACATTCATCCTCTCTACGGGCCTTGCGTGCTGTGGCTTCCTCTGCCTGGCATTCCCACAGGACCCTGCTTTGCCATAACAACTCTAATGTGGCCTTGCTTGTTTCCAATTAATGGTGACTTTTTCGGAGATGCATTGTCTGGCCTGCACACATAAATTATTATCCCTCTCATTATTCTGTGTCATAGGACAATATTCTTTTTCAGCATAGCACATTTCAAACCTTTCAATCAGAGATTTATTTTTAATTATTCATGTTTGTCTACCTTTTGATTTGACTATAAGATCATAGTGCAGGGATCATTATAAGTCTCTTTCACTGTTGTTATCCCCATGCCTAGAAAATAGTATTCCATGCAAAAAGAGGAGAAAAAGTGGGATGGTGAAGATAGGGCGAGAGAAGAAGAAAGAAAGGTACTTGACTTTAGATATGCATATTTTTTTCCTTTCTAGACTAGAGCCTCACTTAAAAAAAAAAATGCACCAGATCAGGGAAGAATGATATCCCCAAAACTTCCTATAGATTTCACTGAAAATCTCTTACAATGGGGTGGAGTGAGGATGTATCTTCTGGAGTCACAGGAAACCTGCAGATTCCCAGCTTTGCTGAGTATGCAGATTGTCAGATAACTGTCATCAAATACAGCTTGGCGAGTGGGTCAGGAGTGGGGGGTGGCCTCCACCTTCCTGAGAAACATCTGGGCAGGGTCCTGGAAGTTAGGTTTATATAAAACTCCTAAAGCTAGTGGGAGGAAATATATGAAAGGGGTGTTTTGAGTTGGAGGCCAGGACAATAGACCTTTGGTATAGTAAAAAGTGCAGAGGACTTGAAACCAGGCAGTATTAAGGTTTCGGCCCTGATTATCAGCCATGTAGAACTTGTCCTTGAATATAGTAAGGAAGTAGTATCATTTCCATTTTACAGATCAAGAAATAGAATTCTTGAAGAGATAGGTAACTTGACAAAAGCATCAAAGCTAGTTAGTAGGAAAGCTGGGATTTGGACTCTGATTTGCCTGGCTCTGAGGATTGCTAATAATATTAGGAAAAATTAAAAACAATATGAATACAATAGCCTACATGAGCAAGGTTGAAAGATGCAGACTGATAGGAGATATCTGCTTCCTCCCTACTCCATTCAAGGTCATACATTTATTACATGGCAGAGCTGAAATTCAAAACCATTGTTGTTTTGTGCAAGACATTGTGCTTTTAACCTGCATTTCTTTCTTCCTTTCTTTATTTAGCAATAATCACTGATGGCTTAATGCATACCAGACAGAGGGGAACAGGAATAGTAGAATATCTGCCCTCACAGAAACTATAATTTAGAAGGGAAGACAAATATTTACTAACTCTTGCAAGCTGGTTGTTATCCCTGTTCTCAAGTAGGAATCTCATAAGTCTTGCACTATATTGTCTCCACCCAAAAAGGTTGGAAGGACCTTACTCAATGTGACTCTCCAGCATGTTGTGGTCTGTACATTTTCTATGCATTTCGAACGCTTGACGTGCAAAGCAGGAATTAGAAACCGCTTGATGTATAAAGCAGGAATTAGAAAGTCCAAATTCACAGACTTGTAAGAATTAAATAAGAGCAAAAGAGCAGGTTGTATTTAACACATAGTAGGCATTTAGTAAATGTGGTACAAATAGTGACTCTATGCTGACATTGCCTTTACTGAGTCAAAATATAATAATGGAAATAATGTGGTGCAGGAAGAAAAATGACCTAGTACCGTATAGCTGAAAATAAAGCTTGCACTTTTCATCAGTAACATAATTTGAATGTACTAGGTTAGCAGTTCAGCTTGAATAAATACAGAGCAGACACTGCAGGACTTAAAAAAATTTTTTTGTTAATTCCAACTAAAGCAGAGTCCCAGAGAGAAACAATTCTAGAGAGGACTTAGAGGCCATGGGGCCTAAAGAGAGGGTGCTGAAAATGCACCAGTGTTGGGATTTGTAAGAAGAGGTCCAAAGAAACACCACCACTTAATATGTGTTAATGATGAAAGATGACAAGGGTAACAAAGGAAGAAGGAAACAGGAACCGGCTAAGTGATTAAAGCAGCAAAGAGGTACAGAGACATGGGTTCAAGCAAAGGAATGATGGGGATGAATTAAAGATGAGTGGAGCTGAGAAAGAAAATGCAAAAGGATGAATGAGGAAAGAGAGACTTTCAAGGAGCATTGGGAGGATTTGGACTGTAAGAAGGGTATGAAATGACTACAGTAAATCAGGGAACAAAGAAGGGGTTGATTTAGAGGACCGGGGACAGGGAAAGTGGGAGGCAGTGAAAGGTACGAGCCGGAGAGAAAAGATAATAAATTTGAGAATTGTTAAGGGAAAGAGTCAGAGAAGTACTGGGTTGAAGCAGAAATCAGTCAAACAGATGCAAGTAGAGATGAAGAACGACAGTGGTGATTAAAATATTCCTTCACTTTTTGTGAAAGAGAAGTTAGAGACAGTGGTAGAAAGTTTGCTTTAAACGAGACATAGTGGAAATGTTCAGAAAATGCAAATGAGAAAAAGAGAGGGAAGTAAAGAGACAGAGGCTGCAGGAGGACCAAATAAATAGACAGAAAGGAGCCCCTACTATGATGCCTACAGAGAGCCAGACAGCATTGGGTACGTCCATTTATATCTGCTGGCTCATTCAGTTTTCCCATCATCCACACTTACAGGAAAGGAAGGAAAGGCTGAAAGGTTACAAGCCTCACTCAAAATTAGCCAACTGGCTAAGTGGTAGAGACAAGAATTTAAACTTACATCACCAGCAGAGGTTTCAGAGTTAACAAAATAGACAACAGAAACAAACATATTTACAGTGGTCTATTTAGGATCCAGCAGCGATAAAAGGAAAGCTTCAAGATTGACCTTAATACTGTCATTGATCCTAAACCAGTGGATGGAGCTGGGCTGGGCAGCAGTCAGGATGCCGAGGGTGTGGGTGGCAGTGCTAAGCCCAACACGGTGTTTGAAGGAAGGTGGTTGTAGGGATGGAAAGGAAACAGGCTCTGCCGAGTGATGGATGGGGTCAATGCGCTGCGGAGAGTGAAGCTGGATTAAAAGGACGACGTGAGTTACAGAGAAGGTGATGATTGAAACGGGAGAAAACAAATGGTGGAAATCAGTGACTACGAAAAGAATTGATGGAAGATGGAGGTTAGATACAGCAGAGATGGAATGGAAAATAACACTCTCTTTTCCTGAATTGGAGTTTATTTGTGTCTTAGAGATTACCTGAAGGCTTAAAGAAGAAAGACTGTTTAAAAATTACTTGAGTCATGGGCGGCACCTGTGGCTCAAAGGAGTAGGGCTCCAGCCCCATATGCCGGAGGTGGTGGGTTCAAACCCAGCCCCCAGACCCAAATAGCAGGAAAAAAAATTACTTGAGTCCCTGGCAAGGGAACCTGGAAAGAAAGGGGGAAGGAAAAAAGGAAGGAGGAATGGACAGACAGAGGGAAGACGGGGAGTTTGAATTGTAGAATGTGAAAGGGATGGTCATTTTATTCTCTGCTGAAGTATGACCAGTGCCTTTCTCAGAGTAAGAATTCAATGAATACGTGATCATTAGCAAATGCTTATTTTGTGTCTCTACCCTGTGTAGGTGACTGAGCTAGCCTGAGTGTGCACAGTGGTGACCATGACATGCTTGGTCTTTCATATCTGAATCTCCCAGTCTAGTGGAGAAAAAACATCAATAAAATACACTAACAAATGAACAACTCTGAAATATCGAATGGATGTGATTTAAAAAATTGTAAGGAGATATGAAAGGACACAAAAGGAAGACAGAGAGTGGGCAATTGAGACTGGGTGGGTGGTCATCTTAGGGAAAGTGCTTTATTAGCCAGACTCAGCAGACTATGGAAAAACAGCTAGTGAAGACCAGGAGCCGACCCCGTCAGGGAGAGGGGAGACTCTGGGGAAACAGAGCTCAAACTATTCCAGGAACAGAACAGAAATCAACATGGGCAGAATCGAGGGATAAAGGTGGAGACTGTGTGACCTGAGCCCAGAGCAGGAAACAGTGGGTGAGATACATAGGATCTTTTTCTTGCATCTACTTATCACATTCGTGAGAACCTCACGTGCGCTAAACAGTTTCATACACATAATCTCATTTAATTCCCATAATGAGTCTGATATATTAGGTATTACGTCCCTCATTTCACAACTGAGAAAAGGAAAGGTTTAGTAGGGGCTATTATGTGACTTGACCCAGTAGACAAACAGCAAGAAATGATGTCTGAGCCAAAGCCTGGGCAGCCTCCCAGGCTCTGACATTTTTTTGACTACACTAAGCTACATCAATTAGGTGGTATGAATAGGAAGGATTTTGCAAAATGGAATAGATTATGCAGAAGAGGGAGAAAAAAGAAAAGAAAAAAGTCACAAAACTGTGGAGAAAGGCAAAGATAAAAGATGGACAGAGAGGGGGCATTTACTAGGAGGATTGGAAAGGTGTTAGAATGAAAAGGAATTTCAGATCGGTGGAGCCAGAGATGGGGGTACAGGGAACTCTAGAGGAGAATAAATCAACAATGACATGTAACTAGTTAAATCAGTATGGAAAGTAACTAACAAAGAGAGAAAAGGGAAGAGGGAAGGAGAGGCGGAGGGGTAGAAGGGTAGCCAGAGCCCACACAACAGAGGATTAGAGTGTGAGCAGGGAAGTTGTGGTATACTGGGAGCAGGGCCGGCACCACAAGGGTACACGCCATGATGGACAGAGCAAGGCTTTGAGAGCCAGGCCATCTTGGGTACCAACACTTGATAACTACATGATGGAAGGAACTTTCATAGTGTTCTCAAGCCTTGTGGGAATAAAAAGCCTCATTCCAGGTGTTGCTACATCAAAGCAGTAGTTATAATTTATGGAGCACCTACCATGTGCTAAGCGCTTTGCGTAATTATTTCTGAAGCCTTACATCTACCTTCAGACAGCGGTTGTCACCATTCATCGATGGATACGCTACATAAAGTTCTGAAGCCACAGAGCTTGTGTTCAGAAATATGAGTTCTTTCCCTGTGGTCATTCCAGTTTTGTCAATACCCCCTAAATAAAATCGGTAGTCCTTGCCTGACTTTTCTGTCTTATCTTCAATCACTACCTCTCCCCCTCACTGAACTTCCTCCCTTTTACTTCGTTAAATTTTGCCCACTGTTTGTTTCCACATTCTGTGTTCTCAGGGGTATGTCTTAGTTGCAGGCCAAGGAAACCAATTCTGAATACTTTAAGTATGAACCGAATTCAGAATTCAGTTAAGTTATATTAAATTACTTAACAATCCTCAGTAGGGATTAAAGTCCATGAGTCGAAAGCTCCACTCCAAATCAGGGCACAGACCCGGCCTGGCAAAGACATTGTTGCAACTGTAGCCAAACATAAATATGGCAGGCACTTTGCACTGTTGACAATGATGACACTGAGCTCCAAGCAATGCTGTCAGAATCATTTCCACTAGCAATGAAACCCAGATGTAATTGCCCCGGCTGTTGCCCTTATGGTTCCTGTTGGATTCTGCTGGATTCCAGCTTCCTTCCCAGGTGGGTGACTCTGACTGGTGAAGTCTGTGTCATGTGCCCAAGCTTTAGCTGCAGTGGAGGCTGAGAAAATTCTAGAAATTTTAGCTTCTTGTCGGGACGTGGGCTGGGCCTCATAAGATGAAGCACCTTCTGATGTAGGAAAGGGACTCACTAGGATGCTAAGCAGTTGCAAACTATGTCAACTTCCAGCTTTAACTTGGAATGTCCACCCCCATGCTACTAATCCTCTGTGGCTCATCTCCCATGGCACTGCCTCTGGGAAGCTTTCTCTTGCACCTCATACAGGAAGCACAGGTCTGTCTGCCAGCTTGCCTGCCTGGTACCTGAGATATTTCTGTGCCCATCTCCTCCCTGCACACAATCCCCCACCCGCAGTCATCATAAGCTCTCCAACCGCAGAGGCTGCATTTACCCATGTCTGTGTCTCCATATAGCGCCTGGTAGGCACCCTGGATATTTGGTGGGGAATGAATGAATGAAAGTGTTGGTCTCCTTTGACAGGCTTTTGTACCAGAGGTCCATGAAGGACTTGCACAGACTCTGCCTTACATAAGGGAGCCCTTTTTTCCTGGTGTGCACTTCTATAAATGGACTATGTCAGCATATTTAAAGAAAGGGGCATAGAGAATCAGAAAGCCCTATTGCAGAGGATAGTGGTGGATTGTAAGGGTACAAAGGAGAGACTGAGGGAGGCAGGGTGACATATTTTGCAGGAGTAAATGAACTGGAGCAGGCATCAGAGAGGCAGGAGATGGTTTAGAATCAGGAGACTCAAAAGGCCAGATTCTGTTGGGTTCACAGATTAGTAAACGGAGACAGAGAAAGCATAGCGTACAAACTTCCCCACGGAAGCAAATCCAACTGTGTTCAAACAGATTTGCCTCTTTGATGGATGGGGTTTCCCAAGGTCACTGAGGACAGTGTGGTTTCAGAGAAACAGCCAAGGCCTTGAAGCCTGGAGTTCAAATCTCGGCTCTTCACCTTAATAGCTGTGTGACCTTGAAAAAGTCCCTTCATGTTCCTGACCTCCTGATCTCAGTTTCCTCATATGAAAAATGGGAATCATAGCAGTGGATTATGGTAATGAATAAAAGGTAACATATGTACACATCTACCACTTGGAGAATGCTTACTAAGTTCAAGGTCACAAAACAGGTTTTTTTTTTTTCCTTATTTTTAGTCCCCTACCTTTATCCAAAATCATAAAAAAGACGTGATGGGAGAAGGAAAAAGCAATTCATACAAAGAGTTAAAGATAGAAAGGGGAAATGAGACAGAGCTAAGAAGAGAGGAGTTAATGGACAGAGACTGCATAAAAGGTGCAGATGAGCGAGACCGAGATGAGAAATGGCTAAAAAATCATAGGGAGGAAGCATTTTCAAGATTAAAGTCAAGATGAAGAAGAAGGAAGTAAGTGGAGAGATGAAAGAGAGAGACAAGAGGAAGAAAAACAGGGAGTGCAGAAGGGGCACACAAGTATGATCCTAGCAGAAGCGACAGGTCCCTTGAGGTTGTGAGGTGTGTAGGTCAGAGACAGAATCGGCCCAAGGCTGTGGGTGTCACGTCTGAGAAGGACAGTGCCTGAAGAAATGGGGAGCGGACCCATCTCCTAGGAATTGGGCAGAGGATCTAGAAGCCCTGGGAGCCAAAAGCAGACAGAGTAGTAGGTCTCTATCTCGCACCCTTTTCAGGAATTTCACACCGAGAGCAGAAGCAGCCAAGTAGAGCCGCTCCAAGCTGGGAGCAAGGATCCAAAATACAAGCGCGTGAGTGGGCTGGCTCCGGGCGACAGCTAGGGGGCCAGAGCCGCCGGCTGGAGTCGGCATGTGGGGGGAGGTGCGAAGGGGGTCGGTGTTGGAGGGTGGGGTCAGATGTCCCTCTGTCCAGGTGCAATTAGTGCAGCCACTGAGGCCTGGATGGTGAAGAGGGGGGATCCTGACAGTGGGAGAATGAATGCGTGAGTTGTGGGGAAGTGCCTGGGAAGGGGCCTCTGAGGCCACAGGAAGTTATTTCAGGTACTAGAAATGGATAGGAGATTGAACATGGGACTAGTTCTCGGTCCCGAGGGGAGACAAAGTTAAGTCTTGGCCATCCAAGGGCGCTCCCTACCCCAAAGAAGGCGGGCCTTGAGCTGGGTTGGGTTAAGGCGCACCCCAGGTGCAGCCTCTGGTTCGAGCCGAAGGGAGGATGAAGCGAGGAGAGCTGGGCTGAGCCAGGGGGACTGCGGAGAGCCGGGGTCCCCCAAGTGTTAGAGATCTGAGCAGAGGTGTTGTGGCTCAGGAACCTTGGGAGGGCGTTATTTGGGGATCCTGGGAAAGGGGAGGGAGCGACTGGAACTAGCACGAGGCCGGGCGGAGCCTCGAAAAGGCTCGGGGTCCGCGGGGGGAGCCGGAGACGTGGGGGGGGGCGGGCGGCGGGGCCCCGGGAGGCGGCGCGGGGGGGCGGTCCGGGGCCGATCGGGAGGCGGAGCCCGGAGCTGGGGCTGCCGGAGAGCGGCTCTCTCGGCTGCTTAGCTCGGGCGTCCTGGTTCGCTTCGGCGTCCGCCGTCTCCGCTGTTGCCTCCTCTTCCTCCTTCGCCGCCGCCGCCACCGCCCGCAGCACCGCAGCCCCTCCCGCCATGGCCGCCGCCGGCGCCCGGCGCAGCCCGGGGCCCGGCTCGGGGCTCCGGGGGCGGCCGAGACTCCGCTTCCACCCGGGGCCGCCGCCGCCGCTGCTGCTGCTGTTTCTGCTCCTGCTGCCGCCGCCGCCGCTGCTGGCCGGCGCCACCGCCGCCGCCTCCCGCGAGCCCGACAGCCCATGCCGGCTCAAGACCGTCACGGTGTCCACGCTGCCCGCCCTGCGGGAGAGCGACATAGGCTGGAGCGGCGCCCGCGCCGGGGCGGGGGCTGGGACCGGGGCCGGAGCCGCCGCCGCCGCGTCCCCCGGCTCCACCGGCTCTGCCGGCACAGCCGCGGAGTCGCGCCTCCTGCTCTTTGTGCGCAACGAGCTGCCGGGGCGCATCGCGGTGCAGGACGACCTGGACAACACAGAGCTGCCCTTCTTCACCCTGGGTAAGGCTGGGCGCCGACGCACGCGGGATCCCAGGGAACCCTGAGCCCCTAAGTGAGGCCGGACTGGTGGAGGAGCCCTGGGGATCCCGTTCCCAGGATGCTCCGAGTGCGGTTGGCAAAGGGCAGTTGAGGGGCCCGGAGGTCGCACAGGTGGTTGGAAAGGAGTGTGGGGCAGGAGGTCCTGGTGAGTGCGCAGCGGGAGCTCGGGGCGTACCAACCCTCCCGCAGTGGAGACCGTCCCTCTGCCTCAGTCTGGAGGGTGAGCTATGCCCAGTCCATCCCGGACACCGGGGACCCTTCAGTCACTGAGTGTGCTCTGGCACCCCGCCTCGCCGGCTCGGAAGCTCCTAAGCCAGTTCCCGGGCTAGCCGCCCACGGCTCCTCAGGGCACCGCCACTGGCTGCCCGCGGTCGCCGCCCCCTCGCTTTAGTCTCGGAGTTGTAGGCTTTCCCTTCCAGATAGATTTTCTCGAAAATCTGAGCAAAGTAGATCCATGTAGAATCACCCCAGCCCTCAAGAACTCGATTTCTAATGGGCTGGGTGACCTTGGCCAAGTCTTTTTCGTTCTTGGGGTCTCAGTTTTGGCCATCTGTGAAATGGGGACGAGGAGGGTTGCGCCATTTCTGAGCACTGGGATTCTGAGCCCAAGGTTTCCTCACTTGGGTTGTCCCTCCACCCCCATTATCACCTTACTTTTTCCACCCCCCCCCCCACCAGCAAAGAGCAGGTTTGTCCTCACAGCTAACTCACTGGGCTGATAATAGTAAGTTAAAGGCAGGAAAAAGGAGAGGAGAGGAGACGAGTGAGGGTGGGGGGCTCAAACCGAAAAGTTAATCGAAAAGTTCGCCAGCAGCTTGCTGCCTGCTGGTTCCCAGCGCAAATCCCGGAGGAGTCGGCCCTTCGGTGGAGCTGTGGGAAGCGCGGCTGATTTCCCACCCGAGTAATTGATAGCTTAATTATCTCGGAGAACGTTTACAAAAATGTTGTTCCCCTTAGCTCTCCCGCGCTCGCTGCTCGCTCACTCCCCTCCCTTCTTGGGGACGCGGGGCCTTATTGGGTGTCGGAGTCTGGCAGTCAACGACGCCTAGAAGGCGTCAGGGGCGAGCCCAGAGACTCCCCAGCTCGTCTTCCCCGGGGGTCCTGGCCTCTGCGAGATCCGTCGGGTTCCTGCGTCTCAGGGTGACCAGCCTTCTTTTTTAGCATCTTCGGGATCCGGGCCTGAACCTCCCTGGTTAACTGCTTGCTCACCAAGAAGCCCCATGTAGTAATCAATGGCCTAGACTCCATTCTCCTGGGAGCTCTGATATTTTAAAACGTATTTTTGTGGCACCCCTCCCCTCCATAGTGGCTGCCTCTGGGGATTTGAATGAGCGCCAGTCCCTCCCTTCTGGTGCGAGTTGAGTCTCGGGGTTTCTGGTGCCTGTGCTCTCTCCGGGTGTCTGTAACCTGAGCCTGCTGAGCGTTCCGGGAGGCAAGGCGGCGAGCTCCTGGCAGGTTCCCCGGGGGACTTCCCGTGGCGGCGCGTCTGGAGTGCACACACAGGCGCACACACGCATGCACGCATACATGCACACGGAGACACACACACACACATCGGTAGTCCTGCCCACGTGCACCCGTGGGGCTGCCCCAGTCAAGGAAGAGGATGAGGTGTGAGGTAGCGTTCCTGAGGGTGTGGAGCTGGCTCCTACCACCGCCCTGCCAGAAAGGGTCCCTCTGGAGAAACAGAAGGTGTCCTCTGGCTACCACTTTCAATCCTACCCTTCCCCCTCTATCTTGAGTTTTCTCTGCTCCAGGGCACCACTGAGAGATGAGGGTTGCAATTCCCCCTAAAGAGACTTTCAAATGAAAAGGGGAGATGGTCTTTGGATGTGGCCTGACTAAGGACCCCAGAGCATTGGGGCTCCTCAAGGATGTGGAGGACCGGGTCCAGCCAGCTGTAAAGGCACCCTGGAATTTCTGGGGATGGCAATCTTAGCCATTTTTAACTTTGGCTTTCAAGGGGGATGGGTACCTGGGAGCCTCGGACAAGCTGAGTGAGGAACTACAAGTCCTGAATCCCCCAGGACGTATGTGTCAGCTTGAGAAGCTCTCCGCCTTCTGTGAGGCACAGCCACTGGGCCTGGCAGCTGGTCCTGCCTGTCCCTTGGAGTGGGCTGCTGCTGTCCTTCTTGGCAGCACTGAGCTTTGAATGCATGTGGGAAATTGGGTTCCTGCCTCCTCCTTCTCCCCTCAGCGCCCTGGGACTGGCAGCTCAAGGCGCTCCCAATGGGGATTTGGCTGGCGAGGTAGTCACCAGATGGCCGGGTGTAGCAGGAGCTGTGTAGGGAGACGTGGGATTTTTATTTGTGTTGGTCTTCGACTGTTTGTGTGTAAACACAGAGTGCACAATGAGCTCGGGGAGGACCATGCTGACTGGAAAGGAGGGTGATGGCGGTGGGGGGAGGGGATGATACTTTGAGTTCTTCACAGACGTCTCTTTCCCTGGGTCCCAAGGCAGTCCCGTCCCATCCCCAAACCTTTTAAACATCCTGCCTACCATGTGTCTCTGGCAAGCTGGGTGAGTCTTTCACTATTAGCTTGTTGGTTCAGGGGATAAGTGCCACAGCTGAGCATGCAAAGTTGGTAAATGCCAAACTTTACAGATAGTGGGGAGCTGAGATCCACCACTAGAGGGTGGTGGTGTCTGCCAAAGCCCTTCCGTCATGCTTTGGGTCCTGGGCCGAGAGTGGGTGGTGGGAAACCATACTGGCGTTAAAAGGGGGGGCAAACAAACCAATAAAATAATTTTAATTTTACTTTAAGTCCAGTTGGGGGACCTCAAGCTTATTTTGCACAAACTGTCTACATCCCCGTGTACCAAAGTCACCTTCATACCTGGCCCTGCCTGCCTCCATTCTGCCTCTCTTAATACCCAGACCGAAAAGATTGTCCTCAAGTCTCTACCTCTTTGTATTTCTACTCCCCCCAACAAGTTTTGGCCTGCTTTATGTAGAACAGAACATTTCCTCATATGTGAAAGATTCCCTAAGTTTCTTTGCCGGAGCCACTTTTTTGGAATCTGATTGTAAGTCAATACCATTGACAAAGTGAATCTCCCTGAAAGTGATTAAGGAATAGCAAATAGTTATTGAATCCTTAATGTAGTGCTAAGAGCTTTAATCTTGCCTTGTATTATTAATTCACATAAAATATATGGAGTGGGCACTACTTTTGTTCCCATTTGACAGCTGAGGAAGCATTCTTGGAGCGGTCAAGCACCTCGCCCAAAGTCACCCTGTGAATAAATGGCAGACCTGGACCTGGAATCTCATCTACCAGACACTGACATTTTTGGTAATTGCTAAACTGGCGTTCTGAACCCAGTTTGCAATTTATGCAGAGTATGATGCTGAGGAGAGTGGTATAACAGTCATCAACAAGACAAGAAAGAATTTTTCTCCAAAGGAACTTCAGCTACATTCGTGAGCTGACGTATGAGAGTTTGAAAGTGAGGCATGAGTTAAGTGACCCTGCCAGCTCAAAGCTCCATGACTCAAGGGATGTCAGAGGGCATTCTATTTACTGATGCCAGTGAGTGGTGGAAAGGATACATTCTGTGGCATCAAAGCAGGAAGATGTCTGTATAGATTTGGAGAAGACTGGGGCTACTTCCTCACAAAAACCTGAGTTAGGCCTTGGAAATTTTAGTAAACAAAACTGAGCAGAAGTTGAATGCTGAAATGTAGCTTGGGAACTTAATTTTGATTAGGATCGGGAAATCTCAGCTCTGTCTCCCCATGACCTTGAACGAGTCATTTATCCCCCAGAGCTTTAATTCTTTGTGCTATAATATGAGTGGGTGGATGAGCCTTAAAATAATCCTTTGGTGTAAAGATTCTACGAACTTAAAATGCCCTGACCTACTCTGTGACTCTGACTGGCTTCTCTTGCTTTGCACTGTCTGTTTGCCTTTACCAGTAACATGGGGGTGTCGAGAAGGCCTGATTAGAAAAGAATTTAAAGAGTAAGTGCCAGTTCAGGGTTCCTGAGGTGAATCCTGTCCTCATCTACCTCCAGGCAGCCCTGGAGTCTGCTGGTGGATTTAGCTTTCATGTCTACACGTAGGGAAATGAAATCCTTCCTCCTGTACTTAGAAATGGTCAGTCCAGACTGCTTACCATTCACCTGCCTTGATTCTGCAAACGGAGGAAAAAGTGATAAAATCGAGTAAGCGTTCATCATCAACATTTTTAAGGAATTTACTTTACCATGTAAACATGACAGGAGAAGAATATTCTCATATATGAAGAGGGATACCCCCATTTGGTAGTAGATCTCTAAGCGTGCTTGCATGAAAAGGCTGGCAGTGTCCTGAATGTCTATCCCAACAACATGCTCTTTGCAAGAAGCTTTATGGTCTGGGAGAAAGATACAGTCTGAAATACCAACAAGGTCAGGTCAACAGAGGTTCCTTAAAATACAGACAAAAATAGATATAAAAAGAAAAAGCCAGATAGGCAGGGGTCAAAAGACTTGCTAGGAGCAGGGAGTGTAGCCTAAGAAGAGCAGTCCCCTAAGGGTTGGAAAAGCTTCCTTCAAATGTCAACAAAAGAGGAAAAATATACCTCCCCCCAGAGTGTTTGTTGGTGTCCAATTCTAAGAAATATTCAGAAACTGTAAGTACTAAGAGAATAGAGCTAAGCCCTATAGGGATATCCCTTGCAGCTGTCCCACACCCTGTATGCTGACCCACACCCTGTATGCTGACCCCCGGTGGCCTATTTTACAGGCCTTGGGAGAAAAGACCCAAGCCCTGGAGATGTTTGGCCTATACACTCTGTATGGTTTCTGCTTTGATTTTGAAGGTTGACATCCTGTATTTGGATGGAGGAAAAATGGTTACAAATAGCAGTAAGCCGCGTCTTCTGAAGGGATTTCTGACAGCACGAACATTCCAGTGCTCTCTTCTGTATGTCTGCAAGAGATTCTGCAGTGGAGATTTGCTGTACTGAAACAAAACTAGGTTTAAAACAATATATTTTATTTACTTATTTGGACACTAGGTCCCTTATCACTAAATGAGGTGTTCAGGCTGCACATAACCTTCAAGGTCCCATCCTGTATGACAGTCCTGGTTTCCAAGACATTGTAAATAAAGGTAGAAGGTGTTTAGTGGTCTCTGATCTGAATTTTCTTCCCTTTTCCACTCACCTCTCCTTCTCCATACCTCAACCCATCTCTTGCCAGGTCAAACCTGATGAAACCTACTTCATACTTAGGGCAAAGAGAAGTCTGTTGTCTGCTCTGAAAAAGTGTTAACTTGCTGAGAAAGGGATGGGCCAGGAGAGGGGAGAATTCACCTGCTAGAGAGGCTCAGGTTGGTCAAAGCCAATCAGATTTGCTGTTTCTGGGGAGATAGTGCTACTAGCCGAGACAGCAGAGCTCTGCAAACTTTGGTGTGATTGAAGGCTTGATCATTTTCCTCAACTGGGCTCTCAGGATGCAAGAGAGTTCCATGATTTTAATTTATAGCAGGTGCAGCAGGAGGTTTGCTGGGGCCTCTAGCAGACAAAGCCTCCTGCTTCTCACCTCCTTGCTGTGTTGCTCACTAGCCCTCCTCCGCCTCAGGACAATGGGAACCCGTATACTGCGGGAAGGAGAGGATGGAGACTGATGGTGACCTCTTGGGTAAAGTCCTGAAAACTATTACAACTATCCACTCTGAGGGCCTCCCAGCAGCACATACTCTTAGTAAGCCTTGAATTTACCCCTTTCATTGTATATAGTCACAGTGAGACCTACCCACCACCTGCAGTTCACCCAATGGTCTTGAATCCTAGTCCATGTCTCTTTCCATCGCGTGGCAGGACCTCTTACGGGAGGCCTCTAAACATAGCTGCAGTTGGTCTGCGAGTTGGTCCAGCATCATACAAAGGAGAGAGATACCCCTCTTTCCTTCCCAAGAAACTAAAGAATCTAAGGAGAAAAATCTTAGGGAAATTGGATTTGTTCTCTTCCCGAAGTTTCCAGGTGATTGGCTCCAGTCTCACCTGAGATGATGGGTTTTGTTCGGGGTGGGGGTGGGGGGAGTCTGACTCCCTTCCCTTCTGGCTGCCTTTGGCGGTGTGGAGACGAAGTCAGCTCTTTCCCCAGAAGGAAAAAGAGTCACATTTCACCATGAATGGAGAAGCATTAGGAGGACCCTTCCTTTCCAGAGTGGATACTTTCCCAAGTTCTCCCACTGACCAGCTAGTGGCAACAGAAGATTAGCTATAGAGAAAGAGAGCTGGTTTTTCTGTCCTTGCAGCAAAGCGTGCAGCCTCTCTGCCCAGAAAGAAGCAGGCAGCAAGGCTTCTTCTGTTCTCTCCCCTTTCACTGGCTTTTCTCTACTGCCTGTCGTTCCTTTGGACAATAGCCCCTCCCTCCCCCCAAAAAAGAAAGACCTCCTGATTGAATGGAAAAGGAGTGGGGTGGTGGTTGTACAATGCAAGATTCAAGACTGAAATATTTGTAGCTTCCTTACTAGCTGGAAGGATGTTGTATGTTGTAAACCGTTAGGGTTTTTACCATGAGGGGAGACCACTTCTCCATCCCACTGCTGCAACCCCGGGTGGTCTCAGGGCTTAGTATTTCTCTCTGTTGCAATTTTCAAAAGTCAACCCCCTGGTCTGTCTACCTCCAGTCTTATCCTGTCTAATCTGTCCTTTGTACTTAAATGATGAGGTGATTGTATTAAAAGCCCAAATCTGATAATGGTCATCCTCTTGTAAAGCATTTCCCTGATTCCCCATTGTTCTGAGGATGATGAATTTCACCCTCCCTATTGGAGAACAAGGTCCATGATCACTCTGTGCCAGACTGTCCTAAACTGAGAACCTGTCCTCATTCTGTGCCTCTGCCTTACTGCCCCCTGGGGAAATTCTTTCTCACTTCTCAAGACTGAATTCAAGTGTCAGCTTATCTTTGAAGCTTTTCCTGACTCCTTCACGCTGGAGTTGAACACTCACGACCCTGGTAGCACTATCAATATAAAGACTGCTGTAGTAATAGCTAGTCCCTTAAGAATTACTGAGCACCAGTGTGTGGCTGGCAGTGTTCTGTGTGCTTAGGACACATCGGAGAACAAAAGGTCCCTGAATTTGGAGAGCTTATATCCTTGTGTGTGTGTGTGGGTGTGTGTTAGGGAGAATAATAATAAACATAATAAGTAAATTATGCATTATGTGAGAAGATGATAAATTCTATAAAAAGGGAAAAAATGAAATAGAGAAAAGAGAATCAGAAGTTTTGAGATAAGAAGATCAGTTTTAATAGTAAGTAGGATACAGTGAGAGGAGATTATAGGAGGATGAGAGATTGGAATAGAGACTTAAAGGAGATGAAGAAGGCAGCCAAGCAGATACCTAGGAAAAGAACATTCCAGGCAGAGAACAGCTCTAGCAAAGACCTAACTTGGGACCACACATGAAAGGGACAATGTGAAGGTCAGTGTGGCCACAGCAGAGTGGAGAAGGAGGCAGGCAGGCTGGGATGTCAGAGAGGAAAAGCAGAACCAGGTCACGTGGGGCTGTCCAGACTGCTGCCAGGATTCAGGCTTTGCCTCTGAGTGAAATGGAGAGCTTTGCAGGGTTTTGAGCAAAAGAATGTCAAGATCTGACTTACATTTCAAAGAATTACTGAGACGCCATGGTGCAGGAAGGCCTGTAGGAGTCTGTTTCGGGGACAGGTGCTGGTGGTTTGGAGCAGAACGGGAACAGAACTTACACCGTGTGTCTCCTCATGTGTCTTGCTTTGTGTGCCCGTGCATCCATGAGCAGTGAATGAACCTTCTTCATCTGAGGGGCTACAGTGACCCCGTACTGGACACATCATAGGAGTTCAGGATGTCTTAGAGAATTAGAACCCCGGGTTTGCCAAGTTCCATCCTAGAATCCATAGTGGGTAAAACTGGAGAGGGGCTGCAATTCCACACATCCATTACAGGTTCGCTAAAATGTCAGCTCTCCTACAGAGCCTTCCCTTCTCTGAGTCCTCATAGCCATTTCCCCTACTTCCTAATTATTTTGGAGTATTTCGAGGATGGGTAATGAGACCAGTTTGCTTAGAGGAAAGAGTACTGGGCTTGAGAAGTTTGGAAGCTAGGTAAAGGATGAGAACCTTCTCATCGTAGCAAATAAAGAGGTATTAAACATGCTGGGGAGATGATACACCATGGTTCTGAAATTGTCCAATGTCAGAAATGGAGAGAATTAAGGATATGTAACCAAAATGCTTCTATATAAAGATGGGGAAGTTGAGGTCCCTGGGACAGAGGCCAGATCTAATGACTTACGTGTGTTTTCCTCCCATCTTAGGGAAGGGAAACCGGACAATTGGGAGTGGGAAGAGCTGGGATTCCCGGGCTTTAAGGTAACTAACTTTATCATCCTGGCATGGGTAACCTGTGAAAACAATGACCATTTATTGAACATGTTATTGTAACCCAGGTGCCGTGGACCATGCTGATCCTATCTGTTAACTCATTTTATCTTTTCCACTATACTGAAGGACAAATAAGGTTCATCTCATGTGATAGGTGAGTTCTGAGGCCTAGAAGATTTAAGGACAATACCCAAGATCACACAACTATTATATGGCTAAGCTCCGTCTAAACCTAGGTCTGCGGTCTGCAGGGCTCTGCCGCCTATGTTCTGCCTGCCTCACACACTGCATAGACAAGGGGGTGCTCTCGAATATTCATCTCCTGACAACCTCTTTAACTTATCTCTTCCTCTTCTCATTACAAGGAGTTGCGGAAGTTTCTTCTATAGGAACTTCAGGAGTGACACTCACAGGCCTCAGGGACTGAGCACCTTTTTTCTTTGCTACCAGGAGCTGACTCAGCACCTCTCAGCCCATTCTCTTGCTGCTTTCTCAAGACAGAACACCAGGACTCCTACTCTCTGGAGGCCCTAGTTTGGCCGGGACCTTCTAGATAAGCTATTTCCTGTTTCTGTGGCTTTTTGGTTTCCTTCTGTCTTCTTTTCCTCCCTCCTCCGCCCTGCTGCCTTCTCTTCTTTTCTCCCAATTCTTAGTGAGTTCCCACCTTATGTTCTGCCTACTGGTACACTGGGAGACCTGTGATGTGGTCCTTTGAGGAATTTGGATAAGCTCTATGTTCTTATGCAAGAGATAGGCAGAGTATCTATTCTACCTGAGACAGGTCCAGCCACTGTTTGGCCAGGTGAACATTCTTGCCACCCCCCTGTTCGACCCCAAGTTGAATTTGCCCAGCTAGTGCCACTTCCCAGCGTGTGCAATGTTTGTGTTCCTACCTTGAGGTTGGGATCTATATTGTGTGCATGTATCACAATGCTGTAAAAATCCAAATGGCTACTTGTACTTCTAGAATATTATAGCTAGGTAAAACCCACCCAACTAACTCCCTCATTTACCTGGCAAAGCCAAGTATGTTTTCCAAGGTCTTGCAGCTAATCCAAAGCCCAATCCATTCTCTAGCCAACGTCCATCAATAAGGGCAGCATGTTGGATCAATGCCACATCTGAGGCTCAAAAAACTTTGGGATTGAATCCTGAATGTACTAATTGCTACCTTTAGACTTCTGTCTGCCAACTCTCTGAGCCTCTGCTTGGCCATCGGTAAGGGGAAGAAAACATAATAGCCATGTCTCTGGTTGCTGTGATCATTATGTTTGGAGAGCTCCACATCATCTAAATTTTAGTCAATGCTGGGCATTGCATTCAATTCTTTTAACATACACTAAGCCATATGATCCTGTTGGAGAGAGTGTGTGCACAGCCCTAGCATGGTGTCTGGCACACAGTTTGGGCTCTGTGCCTCTTTGCCACCTGGATTCCTTTTGAGGGAAGGATGTGGAGGTATGAATAAATGATGAATGTGAACTCCTTTCCCCCTCCCCCTCTTCCCACCCAGCAAGCTCTGCTTACTCCTTTCTCTCCCTCCTGCCTCCCTAGCAAGGCAAAAAAGGATGAAATTGACCATTGATTTCTGCTCGTTCTCCTGGAGCTGGGGGAATCAGGACATTCCGGGGTCGTCTGAGGACAGTTTGGACAGAAAAGCTCTCAGAGACTGAGTCTAAGGCAGGTGGGTGTTGGGGGAGCAGGCAGGGCAGAATCCTCTCCCTTCTGGTGGCGGCTGGCTGACAAAGCCTTGCTCTCATGCACCCAGGGAAGTCACGAGTGTCTTTGCAAGCATCCGAAAAGGGAAGGAACATTTCCATTAGCAGAATCAGCAGTAAAGAGATTTCCAGTCACAGTCATAGTTGCATTTGGGGGAATCGTTTCAGTGGTGGCTGTGGGCGGAGGAGGGAGGGGGTGGGGTGGGCAGGAAAGGAACAGGGAGCCGGTTGGTCTACTTGCACAGAGCTGAGAGCCAGCCCGAGTGAGCGCCAGGTGCCGGACGCAGGCTGACTATCCCGGGACAGGGCTGGTCTTTGGACAAACATTCTGGACCTCCTCCTTCCCTTCAGACGGACAGAGCCCCATTCCAAGGGCTTCTCTGGGAGGCTGCATACTTATTCTTTGCTGCCTTTGCTCTAATTACCTGGATTACTCTTTTTAAGACTTTCCAAGCCAGAAGCCAACTTCTTTGACTTCTGGGATTTGTAGGTGGGAACACTGCCAATTTATTTTCCCCAGTCTTTCCTAAAGTTAGCTACTCATCAGAGTCATTTTGGAGCCCAGGCTTAAGGCCAACCCTGCTGAGGGCACTGGGGAGAGGCCCTGTAATCTACACTTTACCGAGTGCACCCACTCCTTGGCTTGTCCCTGAAGGACCTTTGCGAAGTTGCCCCTGTGTCGCTCTTGATTCCTCACTTCTTGGTGCTCCTTGTCTGCCTTGAGGCTGTAGCCTCCATGATGACCGGCACATTTCTGGGGCAACATGCACTTTCCAAGCCCCATTCACATTCCCAGAAGGGGAATGCTGTTCTCTATGGACAGAATGCTTTGACCTGCGTGACGTACCTGTCCATCTTATAGACTTAGCTCAGCTGTTAACTGCTCTCGGGCTTAGGCAGCTTCTGTGTGGTTTTCTGTATGCCTATCCTCCTTTGATAGGGTTTCCATTTGTAGCAAATAAAAATACAGGATGCCCAGTTAAACCTGGATTTCAGATAAACAATGAAAACTTGTTCAGTGTAAATATGTCCCATGCAATATTTAGGACATATTCATACTAAAATAAATAAATAAATAAATAAATGCCTCCCTGATTATCTGAAATTTCAAATTGACCCGAAGTGGCCTGTATTTAACTTGGAAGGCAGCTGTGATCATTGTTGTACCATCACCACTACCTAATTTGGAAACCCACAGGGGCCCGTGTTTCTCTCTGTCTCTTCCTGAATCGCAGAACTGATGAGTGATTTCCCCCCCTACGCATGCTGTACCTACATCTTCCACTTCTCAGGAAATCAGAGTGTTCTTCACATGGTCACGCAAGCTAAGGAGACCCCCTTCATCCTGTCCTTTCCACTTATCCCTCCAGTCAGCCATTCCTTTGGTCCTGCCTTTAAAAGGGCTTTCAATATCCGCCTCTGATAGTTTCTGTCACCTTCATCCAAGCCACACTCTTTCTCCCATCAGCCTTCTCACTGGTGTCCTGTTGCCTCTCAGTCTTCTGTCCTTTCTTGACACCATATGGTTGTACACAGCCCAGGGCCATATCCAGCCCACTGCCTGTTTTTGTACAGCCCATAAGTCCATTTTTTTAATCATTGAAAAAAAAATTAGAAGAATAATATTTCTTGACGTGCGACAATTATATGAAATTCAGATGTCAGGGTCTGTAGATAAATATTTAGTGGAACATAGCCACACTCATTTGCTGATGTGTCATCTATGGTTACTAATGTTCTTCAACTGCAGAGTCAAGTATATTAGCCACGGACAATGTCTGGCCTGCAAAGCTTAAAGTATTTATTAATTGGCCCTTGACAGAAGAAGTTTGCCCAACCCCTGTCCTATACATGTACCAAAGCCAGAGGCAGCTTTTCAAAAAATCCAGTTTGATTTTGCCACTCCCAGTTTAAAACCTTCAATTACTTCTCATTGCTCGTAGGATAAAATACTAGTTCCTTTTCAGGGTCTGAATTCTGAACAAGCAGCCTTCCTCTCTGAGGTTATCTTCCACTATTTTCTCCCTTGCTCACAAAACTCAAATATCACTTTCTCGAAGAAGTCTTCCCTCGCCAAAGTAGCACCCTTGGAAAGCTCCCCCGCTCCCCGCACCACCACCCCTGTAACTTTCTGTCCCACTGTCTGTATCTGACAGTTCCTGGATGGTAGGGAGTCTGTCGTACTCAAGGTTTTGCTCCCTGAACGATGTATTGAGGACACATCTTACCAGGAAAGGATAGATATTTCCTAGCAAAATGGGTAAGAATGGGGTACTAGTTCGTGAATTCTACTACATCAGAGGGCACCTGGCCTGCAGTGTGTTCTGTTGCTTTTTAGGAGATTAGGAGGATTCCAGGAGCTAAAGTTTATAAATTTAGTATAGAGTAGCGCCTGGTATGTAGGAAATTCCAGCTACGAGTTTGCCTGTGCCTTAATCTCTAGTGCCGGCCCCTGCCCTATCTCCTGGAGAGACCATAGGACAATTTGAAGGAAGCTTGTGGCAAAGATCTCCTGGAACCCAGGGAGATGTGGCAGGGAGGACTAGGGCTGGAGGTTCTGGGTTTAGATCCCAGGTCTGCTGGGTGTCTGTGGTCAAGTCTCTTCCCTTTCTGGGCTTCCCCTGTCTCTAATGTGATGAGATTAAACAAAGTGATTCTTGGGGATCTGCTTTCAGCAGGAGCACACACAGGTGGCAGAGAAGGTTCCCTTGGGGTGCATCTCAGGCTGGGGACATAGCTGGATAAAGCTGGCCTTCATCCTTTCCATCTCTGCATCCTTCCTGTGGCTTCTGCAGAGCAAACCTCAGCTCTGAACCCAGGTGTAACTGGAGTGTTCGAGTCCAGTCTCTCACTAATTTGTTAGGGAATCTTCTTCAATTACTTTCTCTCCAGCATCCCCCAGGGAGGAGGCAGCCTGGAGAAGCTGCCCAAAGTAACCAATTACCTGTCTACCCCTGGGGGCTTCTCCTGTGCCTTCCGCCCTTTCTCTCTCCTAGCCTCTTTAAACCATCTCTCAAACCACAGAGCCCTCCTGGGAATTGCCCCCATTCACCTGCCTCCCTGCTTCCAACCAGGGAACAGAAGGTCTCTCCTCCCCCAAAAGGACAGCAGCTGGGAAGGCTGGTGGCTCTTAAAGAGCAGCAGCTGCAAGACTAGGAAATCCGAACAGGTTTTGCAAGGCTGGTTACACACACAACTGTGCTGGCTTTGGAGGCAGTGCCTTGGATTCTAATCCTGTTTTTGGCATTGACTTGCTGGATGACCTCAAATAACTGAAGTCCCTCTCGGGATTAGTCAAGATTAAGTGAATATTATCAGATCCAGCTCTCTTTCAGAAAAGTGAGTAGGATTGAGCTGCACCTGATATCCCACGAGAGAGGAGAAATTGTCCAGTCTGGTTTACTCTTGGGATCCCAGGTGCCAAGGGCTGTGTACATTAGAGAGGGGACTCAATAAGTATTTGCTGAAGGAATGAGTGATGAATGGGAACCAATAAGATCACTTTCTACTTTTGTATTCATGTAGACATAGTTAATCAATCACTTAATGACAGCCTCAGATTCTTTCCCTATGCAATGCCTCATCAATCACTACTAATCAATTGGGATTAGCATGGGACATGGATTTTATTCACATCCCATAGACTAAACCAGTTCACCTGAAAGCCGGGGCCTCTTTACCTGGAGCTAAGCCCCCTCACTCAGTGGTTCTTCCATCCTAGACCTTGTGCAGGGTCCCTGATGGCACAGAAGTGCAAGCCTCACAGCCTGTTGGGATAATAGCATTTGCACCTTTTGATTTCTAAAACTCCTTTCTAGGAGTATTTTTAGTAACCCCATAGTCCAGATGAAGAAATAGCCATTCAGAGAGATCAAGTCTACTGTACAAGGTCACATAGTAAATGGTATTAGCTGCATTTATTTGGAAAAGGATACTTTGTAGCCCTGTGATGAATGGCACACCAGAATAACTCAGTCTAAATGGAAGAGATACAGTAAAAGTAAGTATATAACTATTGAAATTAAAAAAAAAAATTACTCGGATGCCATGAAAATTCATCTCTCATATAATAATTTGGAAAACAATGATCAGCTGAAGCACAGAGATGAAGATACTCCTGTAAATTTCAAATTTTGCTCACTAAAATTTCATTTTTCAACACATATTTATAAATATTCAACATATCTTTCTAACCTTATAACTACCATCCTTTAAGATCTAGCTTGAATGTCCCTTCACTGCTTCTAAGGTGACTTTCCTGTTTCCCCCAAGAACAGTTCTTTCCCAAGCATTTTGTATATTTAGTGCAGTCAGTATTTTCATGGAAATATGGTGATTGTCAGTCTTTCTTGCTAGTCTGTCAATTTTCTAAGTTAAACAGCATTTGCCTTTAATATCCATAACTACAGCAGTTAGTACATGCATGTTTATTGAATTTTCCACCTTAATTTTTAATTTTAACCAAAGGAATACAAGCTTGTTGGAACACAGTCATGCAGTGCAACAGTATTATAAAGAAAAAAGGTGTGAGTCTCTCCTCCTGTCACACTCATTCACCAAAGATGAGCATGATGAACAGTTTGCTAGGATGCTTGTGGAAGGTGTAATAGATATGTGCCTGAACAGCCACCTTTGGGGTGGCAACAAAGGGGAAATGACTTGTCTATCCCCTCTGCAACTTCAGGGCAACACAGAGGTATTGATGAAATTGTCTTTATTAGAGTATTTTTTTTAAAATGGGCTCCATCATAGATTGGGGATGAGGAAGTGAGTTGCTCTGGACTTTAGCAAAAGACATACTCTTATCTGTCTTAACACTGGGGTTCTAATTTCACTGGAAGAAAAGATTCCATAGCTTTGAAAAATTGTTTTAGAAGTGTGGCACCATGCCTAAACCCCAGCAATATCCTCCATTCTCCATCTATAATATATTGGAAAGATGGTTAATGTCCTTGCTACATTTTATGGAGATAGCTTGAGTGGAGGAAGCTGTCCATCTTATAATTAACATTTGCTTTACAGAGCCACCCTGAACCTGGCCAGGCACCCAAGTCTACCTGCACATTTCCTTCATGACTCAAGAAATGTTCTCCTTTACTGTTCTTTGCTTAATATATACACACACACAGACACGCACACACCCCACATACATTCACACATACAGATGCATATGTGAGAGAAGGAGAGGGAGAAAATAAGGAATATGAGGATTTTTTTGTTTCAAGAACTAGAAGAAACTCAGCGAGGGAGGAGCTAGAAAGGAACAGTTATCACAGCGAGTCGGAGGCGGGTATCTCTTTCTTTCTGGCACAGCCTTTGACATGATTGCTAATGTAATTCTTCTCTTTTTCTTCCTTAAACTACTCCCTTGAGTGGGGAGACAAACTATGCAGGAGAGAGCTACTGGGGTTAGGTTGAGCTAACGCTAGAAACCCTCATTTCTGAAGCCATTTGGATAGGCTGTTGATTAGTTAGTAGGAAACGTCTATTAAAGCAGACAATTATAAAAAAATAATAGATGCACTTTAAACATTTCTCTTTAACTTAAAATGCATAAGTGTGCCTATGTTTGCCAATTGTTGTATGTAGGCCCAAGGCCTCTTTTTTGAGTTGGGTCAGCTGATTAGAGTTCTATGCCATGCACCTTGCATAAACCGTACTCATAACGCACCTGACGTGATTTTCAATGTTACTTTCATTAAAGGGGACTAAGGACTTCAAGATGCTTGCCAAGTAATTTTTCTAGAATTTTGTGATTCCTTTCCAAATTTTTATAGTTGTTGCACCTGATCAAACTTGATAGCGTTATTTAAGTGACTTTTCCTTGTTTTTTTTTTTTAATAGTAAAATCAACTTAGTTCTCATAGAAACCACTTTCTTTGTATGCTCATAAATTTTTAATTTGCCCAAGATTTCATTAAGTTTTATAATGATAAGAAAAACAATGAGCATACATAGGTTTAGAAAACAAACTGGCTCCATGTAAAAATGCAACTCAACTGGCAGCAGAGTCCTTCGAGAATCTCCCCACCTTTGCAACTGAGCTTTCAGGGCTGTGAGCTACACAGATAACGTAAAGCACAGGCTAGTCCGGCAGTGGGTGGAAAGCTTCTGAAATGCATACGTTTCAGGGTGACAGGCATTAAGTCATAGCCTTTTTAGTGGTTGAGCCTTTAGATATAATTTTGTCCAAAACTGATTGAAAGGGGAAAAAACAACATCCAGAGATGAGTCAGGAGCTCCAGCATCACACCCTGGGAGTCCATGGCCCTTCCTAGGACTCCAAGGCCGTTTCTGGCCTTGGGGAGGTGTGCCAACGACGTCCCCATTTCACAGATGGGAAAACTGTGGTTTACGTAAGTGAAGTGGCCTGGCACCGTAGGCCACTGTTGAACTCCCAGGTCACACTGACTTCCTGAACACCAGGAATAGGCCACATATTTCTTTGTTCAGGGGGAGTTTTTCAGTATTTTTTTAAAATTTTTACATACACATGTGTTTGTTAGGTTTTCACTTTTTGCCTTCACAGAATTAAAAAGGCTGAAAATTTAATAACAATAACAATGTTTAAGGTAAGGACGAGAAATAAAAACCTCGTAAAGAATGAACGAAGAGGGCACCGGCCTCATATGCCGGCGGTGGCGGGTTCAAACCCAGCCCCGACCAAACACTGAAAGAATGAACAAAGATAAATACATTCAGAAAAGAAATCAGATGATTACTGCATTGAAATATTAAGCGATATTAATAATAATACTGCAAAGAAAGTAACATTCACATTGTCAAATAAGAGTAGGTCTATAATAGAATGCTATGACTCTGAGGCTCAGTATGGAGTCATCAGTTAACTTCTTATTTTTTTTTCCAAAGTCTCAAAAAATAGACAAGTATTTTTAGGAAATATTTCAGTATTTTTAGGAACTAATTCAACATTGTCAAATACTTTTTTAATTCATTACCACATCTAAACAGGGATTCCTTTCAAGTCCCCTTTACTCTCCCCACATACATGTATAATTTCTTAGAAGCTATTCGGAACTCTGCCTATCCAAATTAATTAATTAATTAATTAATTAATTAATTAATTAATTCATGAGACAGACTCTCATTCTGTTGCCCAGGCTTCCGTCATGGCATCCCAGCTCACAGCAACTTCACACTCCTAGCTACAAGTGATCCTCCTGCCTCAGCCTCCTGAGTAGCTGGGACTTTAGGTGTCTGCCACAGCACCCGACTCATTTTTTCATTTTTTTCTGCTTTTTTCTCACTCTTGCTCAGGTTAGTCTCAAACTCCTGAGCTCAAGTGACCCTCCCACTTTGGCCTAAACCAAAGTGCTAGGATTATAGGCATGAGCGACTGTGCCCAGCCAGATTACCCAAATTTAGAATTCTCAGAGTTCTTAGGCCTCATCCAGACTAGCCCTAGAGTCGCTCAGAGGGAGAGCCAGGCCTCTCTGGCGCTACAGAGGCTGCTGCATTGCCTAAAGACAGGGGACTGAGGCTGCTGGGAGACCAGCCTGGTGCTGTTCTTCCCCCTCCACCGGGTTTCCCGGCATGCCTACCTGCCGGGGAGGGTCATGCAGGTAATGAGAGGGCAGTGCGTGTGAGTGGGCTGCCAAGATTCCTGTGCTTTATGAGGTGCAGAGTATAATTCAAAACCTATTTGGGGGATGTCTCGGCCCATAAAATCTCCTCCAGCAGGAATGGCTGGGAATTTGTTTTGACTTCCCCAGCACATGTTTTTTAAAGACCTATTCTCCCATCTCACTTTCCTCTTTTCTCTGCTTCTTCTCCTTCTACCTAATTCTAAGGGACCCAGCCCTGGTGGCTTTGTGAGGGCACACGGTAGGGCTGGCATTGGGAGAAGGGGTCCGGCCATGTAGGAAAAGGGGCTGACAGATGGTTGTAGAAAAGCTCTCCTCTGCCAAGACATTGGCTGGGAAAATGACTTCGGGGATCTGTTTTCCACAATGATGGTGAGAGTTTTTAATGCTGTTCTTACTGTGGGCAGAATGAGACTCCTGTGCAACCCTGTGCCTTGAACCCAGTAGCAGCTGCACCTGCTGAATCCCCACACCCTCTTCATGTCATGGCGTCCCTCTCCTGGTCTGCTCCTGTTTCTTCTTTCAGGTAGATGGTTTATGTGCTACCTGGAGACTTATTCCCAAAGACTTATTCCTCCTTCACTTGGTACCTTCAGTGGCTCCCTGCTGCTCGCTGGATTAACAGTCAATTCCCCAGCATGGGAACCCTCTCCAAAAGGATTAAACCCACCTCGGTTATCGTCCTCTCTCTCATTCCCTCTGCCTTTACTGCTCTAAGAAAATAAGCTATATTTCCCTGATTCTGTAATTCCACTGAAGCCGTGTCCTCTGCCAGGGACGCCCTGGCTCTCTTGCATTTCCGCTGGGGGAACCCTGTGTGTCCTTTATAAACCATTTTCTTCCTGGAAATTTTCATTCTGTATTCCCTCTTTCTCTTTCCTTCCTCCCCCAGTTCAGCTTTGAATAACTTTATGCAGGAAACTTTATTTAAGTCTGTCTCAGGCCCTCTCCTTTCTATTGAGATGTGGCCGTCTCTTTCTCCTCCACCTGCATAGTTCAGTCTGGTGGCCACTAGTGATGTGCAGCTATTGAACATTCACAGTGTGTTTAGGGTGCCTGCAGAGCTTAATTTTCAATTGCACATAATTTTCATACATTTCACTAGTAGCCACACATGACGAGTGGCTGCTCTTCTTGGGCAGCACAGACACAGAACATGTCCACTAGCTCAGAGGGTGCTGTCAGAGAGCACCGCCAGGAAATCCTCCGTGGAGAGGAGGGGTCTTACCTTTTCTGTCTCCTGCTGCCTGGTGCCAGACCTGCTATTGAGGACGTGCTAACACGTGTTGGAAGAACTGACTTCCATGGTGAGACTGTGACACAATAACCCCAAAGTGACCCAGTTTTAAGAAAGAAGTTCAAAGCAATTTATTTTCAAAACACATCAAGGTTTGCTAATAACAATATTGCATCCCAAGCTTTCATTTGCAAAGTCCGTTACCTCTTAGAGTCCAGGATGTCTAAGATGAATCCATTAATCACACTTGCTGCTAGGAATTCCGGGCCGTGATGGGTCATTTCTCAGCCAGGGCTTTCCTTCCCATCTCCTCCTCCTCCCTCCACACTGCAGAGCCTGCCCATTCCAGAAACTGGGCCTTAGGGAGAGGGGCCCCAGGAGCTCTTGGTCCCTGTGAGACGGGTGCAGGTGGAGCCGTCTGACATGACTGCACAGATCTGAGCTTCCATCAGTGTTTTATGGAAGATTTATGAGTGTTCCCTGGAGCGAGAACTCCTGCAAACTCTCCCCTGTGTGTGATGGC
>CAUYON010108604.1:0-36781 GCA_963573935.1 Arctocebus calabarensis
TTGTGGTGGGCGCCTGTGGTCCCAGCTACTTGGGTGGCGGAGGCAAGAGACTCGCTTGAGCCCAGGAATTGGAGGTTGCTGTGAGCTGTAATGCCATGACACTCTATCCAGGGTGACAGCTTGAGGCTCTGTCTCAAAAAACAAAAGACAAAAAACAAAATTCCTGATGTCTTTGGAAATTGAATACCTTCAGACTAAAAGCAGACATTTAGAACTTTCATTGCAAAGTTAACATATTTATGAGTATTGCTAACCTAACTTCAAACAGAACACAAACCAGTTATGTGGAACTGGGCTAATTTGTTATTGCTTATTGTTTGAAATATTGTTGATTCTTTCTATGTTCTGTTTTCCACAAGAAAATCATTTTCTGTCTTTTGAGCTATTTGTAGCTTTTCAAGCAAAGTATGAGCAGAATTTGAAACATGTATTTTTTCTCTCTCCTTAATTTTTCTGGAATTTGGAGGCCATTTATAAGTATTCTTAATTTCTGACAATACAGTTATTTGCGTAAGTTCAATAAGAATCTGTTTTGTTTTACAGGACATGATGAAGGCACTGGTAATTTTACCAAGACTTTGCCTGGAATAGCATTTCCTGAGGTATCCAGACTGCATTAAGGAATTAAGGTTGACTTTATAAAGTCAGTAGAAAAAGCCCTTTAGAAAACTGGCCAAATACTCATTAGTAACATTTACTGATCTGTGGTAGGTAATGAAAATCACTCATTGACAGGTCCGGGTATCAAAATATGCTTGGGGACCTCAAGAGAAGAGGAATTTACCCAATGCATACAGGTATCTAACAGCACAGATGGGCTCATGAAAGGCTTTCAAGAAAGTCCAGCCTAAGATTCCTTATAAAAGGTTCCAGCAAAGCCAAGTTTAAAGGAAAGAAGTGCCTCAATCGCTAATAGTTAATTATTCTTACTGCACTTTATGCAAATAATCAGACCCAGTATACTGAAAGTACAATTTATTTTAGCAACTAAATTGGTTCTACTGTAATTTGTCTTTAGTGGAAAGAGGAATAGGCGAGAGAAAAATAGTTTGTTTAAAAGGAGAAAAAGAGGCCATGTCCTACCTGTATTAAATCCCAGCCTTTTCTGTACTGTCATAAAAGTAAACTCATAAAATGAGACATAACTATTTTACTAAATTGATCTGTTAAATGAGACTAAGAGACTGGGCAAAGAGTACAGAAGTATATACAGTAGTTATATTTGCTCTGAAGCCTTAAAACTCAACTAAGGTCGCCTATTGGCTACACTGGAAAAATGTGGGCAATATTAAATGTTATCTGCTGTGCCTATATAAATACTTTTGAAAACTTAAAACCTAAAATGAGAATTTCCTGGTAAATGGTGTAACTGTAACACTTCATCCTACTATGCCTAATCTGTATACTCTGCTAAGTCTGTTGGCAGCAGAAGCCAAGTGGCCCACTTGCCTGGGCTTAAAAGATGCCTTTTTCAGTATAAGGCTGGCTTTGGAAAACCAGAGGCTGTTTACTTTCCAGTGGGAGAGACTGGACACGGGAACTGCGATCTAGTACACATGGACAAGGTTGCCACAGAAGCTCAAAAATTCCCCCATTATTTTTAGAGATGCACTGGCTTGTGACCTCCGGAAATTCCTGGCTTAGGAATTAGAATGTGTGCTGCTCCAATATGTTGATGACCTCCTTTTAGGACACTCTACGCAGGAGGGCTGTGCCTGAGGCAGGAACTATCTTTTATGACCTCTAGAAGTATGTGACTATAAAGTGTCCAAACAAAGAGTCTCAGATTTGCCAGCAGCAAGTACATTATCTAGTATTTACTATCCAGCAGATGGAGAGTAATTTAGGCCTGGAACAGAGGCAGGTCATTAATCACCTCCCCATCCTCATGAGCAAAAGCAGGTTCAGGAATTCTTAGGCGTGGTTGGCTTTTGTCATCTTTGGATCCTCAACTTTGCTGTCTTGGCTAAGCCCTTGTATTAGGCAACTAACGAAGGGGCAGGAGAGCCCTTAAAATAGGGAGGAGAACAGGAACATGCCTTTTCCCAGCTAAAGATGTGGTTGATAAATGCACTTGCATTGGGGCTACCTGACTTGGCGAAGCCCTTCACTCTGTATATCTCAGAGAGAGAAAAGATATCTGTGGGTGTGTTAACCCACCTGGTTGGGTCCTGGCCAAGGCCTGTAGCTTACCTCTCCAAACAGTTGAATGGAATGGCAAAAGGATGGCCACCATACTTGTGGACTCTAGCTGCTACTACTCTTCTTGTGTAAAAAGCTGATAAGCTGACTCTAAGGCAGAATCTCAGAGTGAAAGTACCCCACTCTGTGGTCACTTTAATGGACACTAAGGGACATTTTTGGCTCTCTAATGCAAGAGTACCCTAGACCCAACCACACTCCTTCCAGTCAGTGGAAGAGATACTGAGCATGATTGTACAGAAGTTATGGATAATGTGTATTCTAACATACCTGACTTGTGTGACCAGCCTTGGACAAATGCAGACTGTGTAGACTGAAGCAGTTACATGATGGCTCAAGGTGAGCAGTGAGCTGGGTATGCAGTGGTCACCTTAACAAAGACTGCAGAGGCTACTAAGCACCTACCCTAAGGAACATCGGCTCAGAAGGCTGAGTTAATTGCCTTGACTCAAGAGTTAGAACTAAATCAAGGGAAACATGTGAATTCTTTCCTGGCTCTCGGGAATATGTACGGGGTATTCTACGGGGACTATTAAATTCTGGGGAAAAAGTAACAGCAGGAGATACTTCAGATGCTAGAGGAAGTATGAAAACCCTGGAAGGTGGCAGTAATGCACTGTCATGCATATCAAGGAGCTGCTTCCACCATCACTAAAAGGAACAGTAGGGTCAGTACTGAGGCAAAAAAGGTTGCATCCAAACCACACCAGGTGTCACGGGTGGCTCGCCCAATCCTGTGGGTTCCAGAGCTCTCATCTATCTACTCCTGGGAAAGAAGGAATGGTTGGCAACAGAGGGGAACCAGGAAGTAAAGGGAGATCAGATAAAGATGACACATGGATGAGTAGCAGTCCCCCAGCTTTTAGGAGCCACTGTCATGACAGGAGTCTTTGGTGAAGCTGATACCTATACATCTCCCAGCAGGCAGCCCTGGCCAAAACTGTTAATCTACAGTGTGTCACCTGCAGCCAGTTCAATGGAGCCAAGAACAGATGGTACCCCCAGGAATCCAGTCGTATGGAACAATGCCCTTCGAGGACTTCTAGGTAGACTTTATTGAAATGCTTAGGTTTAGAGGGAACCAATGGTGATGGTCTACCAGAATCAGAATAGGTAAAAGCCTTCCCCACCAGAATAAAAAGGACTCCTGAAGTAGTAAAAGTGTTGCCCAGAAAAATTGTCCTATGGTTTAGGTTGCCACTCTGGTTTAAGTTGGACAATGGTCTACTCTTCATAACAGAAATAGTGCAAATAATAAAAGCTTTAAATATCACCTGAAAATTATATGTAACTTATAGGCCTCAAAGCTTACACAGGGTAAAGTGCATAAACAGAACCATAAAAACGGGAATCGGTAAACTTGGCCAGGAAGAAAGCTTAATTGAATACAGGACTTGCCACTGGTGTTATTCAAAGAGACCTCTGTCAATCCTCTGTAATTTAGCAGGGACTCATAAAAGAACTGGGAATAACTGAAATAAATAGACAAAAACCCTAGAAACAGTAACAAGGAAAATCTCCACTTGAGTAATTAACCGTGTTCTGTTTAGTCTTTTGTGTCTATATATCCTTTTGCTCTGGATGATCAAGTGGACCAAGTCTAGGACCAGGATCAGAACCCTGTCCCCCTCAAACTAAAGTAAAAAGGACTTTATACCATCATCCTGACCCCACGCATAACAGCAAAGGTGAAAGGAATCCTTACCTGCAGTCATCACAGCTAGCTAAATAGGCCTTCACTGCTCCTTGGGAAGTAAAGGTAACTTTTAGGACGTTCAACATGCCCTGCTCCAGCCACATACTGGGAGCTGGCTGGTCAACACACGGCTCAAGCCTGAGGAAACTCCTGGAGGGATTTGTCTTAATTGGACTTTGGACTTTGGGAAAAGGGGGGAATGAATGTCACACAGGGAAAAGTAAGAACACGTATGTATATGAGCCCACCACCATGGTACTATTCAGGCCTGAGTAGAGAACCCAAGAAAAGACACGGTCCCTAAAATCTAAGTGCTGAAAAGTAATTAATATCAGCACCTGCAGAAGCAAGCTGATATTGAGACCCCAAATTAAAATATATTGGAGTCTCAAAAGGGGGGAATGAGAGAAGATACATGAGAAGGGTGAGGTCTAGGAGAACAGGTCTTCTCAAGGAGACCACAAGGATACACCTTCAGGGTTGTCTCCACGTTGACTCAGTTCTTGGGAATTTGTAAACTTAACTTCCTAGAACTTGGAAATTTCCAAGTTCTGTGAAATCTTGTAGTTCTGTAGGAGCTGGAATAGCATCTCCCACTTAATTCAAACTGGCCAATGAGAAAGGTACCTGTTGATTGGAACTGTTTGACTGTCAATAAAAAGGGAAAGACCAAGCCAGTTGGGGAGTGAAGCCATTTGGAATTCTTCTATGCCTTAAGCTCCTGCCCAGTAAATAAAGCTCTTCCTCTTATAAAAATGGTGTTTGGGTGATCTTTCTATCCGTTGGGCCTCATATTCCTACAACACCCTATGTACAAACTTTCTTTTTTCTCAGAGGCAACCTTCACCTGTGTAAAACCTATCGGATAGACCTAGCTTTCCTGGCTGTAGTAACTTCTGCAAGCAGCCAAAGATTCTCAAGACAGATGCTGTCACTGCTTAATTCAGACTGCCATTTACTTCTCCCACACCCTCCTCCATGCCTTTAGAAAAACCCAAGAAGTAATATGTTCCAGGAGCTTCCTCTAGTCCCATTGGGGCCCCCAGAAAGCAACTGTGTCCTTCTTTGTGTCCCTTTGTGGAGACTGTGGGTGTGAAATGGAAAATATGAGAATATTCACTCTATTTTCTCTGACTGATTTAAAACAAATCAAGATTGATTTAGGAAAATTTTCTGATGACCCAGATAAACACATAGATGATATCCAAGGGTTATGACAAAGCTTTTACTTCTCTTGGAGCATGTAATGCTACTGCTAGACCAAACTTTAACTTTGAATAAGAATGAAGTCTTAGATGAGGCTAGAAAGTGGGGTGATTTGTGGTTCATGTTGATTGCTTCATGTCTTCTGAAGAAGCGGACAAATACCTCATGGTAAGACAAGCAGTTCCCCTTGAGGATCTCAAATAGGACCCTGAAGAAACAAGGGGGCTGGTGTTGTAAATGTTTTCTGATATGTATCCTGGAAAGTTTACTTCAATTCAGAAAAAAGCCTATGAATTATTCTAAGTTTTCTACTTTTTACCCGGAGAAAAATGAAAGTCCCTTTTGTTTTCTTGAGTGGCTTAGGGAGGTGACAAAAAAACATGGTCAGTTGACACCTGACTTATTAGAGGGCAATGTATTTAACTGTATTTTAAAAAATACATTTATCATTTAAGCAGCTGCAGACATTAGAAAAATACTCCAGAAATTGGCTCTAGGCCCTGGTCATAACATAGATAACCTTCACAAAACAACACAGTGGTCTTGTATAATCAAGATTAGGAGGAAGAGGAGAACAAAGAAAGAAGGGATTTAAAAGAAAAAAAAAAGATGGCACTCTGGCAGGCAGGTACCATTCTGGAGCACAGAGTAGCCAGAAGCTAAGAACAAGTGTTTCCAATGAGGTCAGACTGGCCATTTTAAGAAAAATTGCTCCAAGTAGCACTGCCTGCTGGGAATCCCACCAGGTCCCTGTCCTAGAATGTCAGGGTGACCACTGGAAGGCAGCTTGTCCCCAGAGCTGAAGGTCTCCATGGGGCAATAATCCCATCAGCCCTCAAACTGGACTGAGGGTGCCTAGGGCAATTTCTCATGGCTCCAGTTTATATTATCACCCCTCAAGAGCCCTAGGTTGGCCTCACAGTGGAAGGCAGGAGATAAAATTTATTTTGTACACTACAGTCTCCTTTTCTGTACTGTTCTCTAACCGTGGTCTTCCATCTCCCAAATCTGTAACTATACAGAGTGTGTCTGAAAAGTCAGTTACAAAATTCTCTCAGTCTTTAAGCTGAAATGTGGGAGGTGGGAATACTGACTGTTCTCTCACACCCTGCCAATCATGCCTGAAAGTCCTGTTCCCCTTTTAGGAAGAAACATACTAACTACAAACATACTAATGGTTGTTCCAAAGCAGTAACAACCATTTATATGAATATGGAACTAGAACCTATATTATGCCTTCCCTTATTAGACAGAAATTAAGCCAAAAATATGAGCTACTGAGGGAAAGGTGAGAAGAACAAAAAATGGTCAACCAATCCAAATTAAGTTAAAAAATTCCACAATCTATCCCAATCAGAATCAAGGTCCTGTACAAACAGAAGCTGAGACTGGGCTAATATCTATAATACAACAGAAATTATTAATATCTTGCAACAGCCTATGTAACACTCCTATTATAGGAATGCCAAAGCCAAAAGGGAGGCGGAGATTAGTACAAGAACTCCACATTATAAGTGAAGCAGTCATTCTCCATCCTATAGTTCTCAAACTATATACTTCATTATCTCAAATCCCTGAAAAAAGCTGCCTGTTCTGCAGTCGTAGACTTAAAAGATGCCTTTTTATGCATTCCTCTTCAGGAGAATTCCCAATACCTTTAAGATTTTGAAGGCCCCTCAGACTCCAACACCCACCTTACAAAGACTGTGTTGTCTCAGAGACTTAGGAACATCCCTCATTTGTTTGGACAAGCATTAGCCCAAGATTTGAGTTGTTTCTCATATGACACAGTGACTCTCATTCAGTATGTATATGACCTTTTGGGAACAGCAGATCCAGAGGAATGCCACAAAGCTACCCAAGATCCATTAAACTTTCTGGGTAATTGTGGATATAAAAGTTTCCAAAGCTAAAGCCCAATTATGTGTGCCCCTAGTGCACTATTTGGGTCTCCAACTTACAGGGGATGAGGGCCTTAGGCAAAGAAAGAATAGAACCAATATTGGCTCACCCTAAACCTTGAAGTGTCATACAACTTCGAGGCTTCTTCAGACTTATTACTGCCTTTTAATATGCTAATCAGATTTGTGTCTTCCAAAGATGACATTGTCAGGCCATAAACAGTGAAAATGGTTCTAGCCCAAGACCCGATTCTATTGCAGACTCCTGGATCACCCTCCTCTGAAGAATCCCTAACTGCCTTATTTTATCATTGCCAAACCCAGCAAGAAGCAGTTAAGATTAAGTCGCTGCCCTTTTTTGCTAACAGTGGGTTAGAGTTTCTACTGGGCGAGGGAGAATTGATAAAGCGTTCCTCATTCAGGGCTGGACAGGGTCCCTGATTTGCTAGGCCTGTGCAATTTACTGTAAGCTGAGCCTTTTTTGAATTGGGTGCCCTGATGTTTTGCCTAGAGCTGGAGGGAATTCATTCATTTGTTAATACACTTATCAATACTGAAGTCTACTAAGTCCTGGCCAAGTGTAATTCTTAAGACCTCTCTTTTTTACAAAACATTGTATATCCTTCTAGACAACAGACCCTTGTAGAGACTTCCCACTTTGGCTTTTCCCTATACCAGAAGCTCTGTGATTTTTATTCCTTCTGCATTCTTTTCTATCTAATAAATCCTATCTTATCACTTATCTGTGGTTCACAGTTTTATTCTTTGAATCTCAGAGACAAAGAACCTACTGCAGACAGAAATTCTACCAACAGTTCTAGCTCTTGTATTTCTCCTGTTTTTTCTTTTCTCTCTCTCTCTTTTTTTTTTTTTTGCTTTTTTACAGTTAGCTTTATTATTTTGTTTCCAAAATACTTATTTTATTTTTATAATTGTTTTTTATTAAATCATAACTTATACATTGATGCATTTATGTGGTTCAGGGTACTGCTTCAGTGTACAATGGGAAATGCTTACTTTGAACTAAGTAACAATCCATCACAATTATACTCATTACTTAATAGTTTTGAACTGTACCATTGCATCATGCACATTAGGTGAGATCCCCCCAAATACCCTCCCTCCTCCCATATCTCCCTTCCCTCCCCTCTCTCTCCTCTTTACTTCTACTTTCTGAACTATAATTTTTTCTTAACTAAATCCCCAAGTGGCTGGACACCCCCAACAGCAATAAATTCTTCTATATTGAGGTAGGTCAATGAAAATAGATAGATGTAAAGAAAAAAATATATATAAATTTATAGAAAGCTCAGTTTTCTGAAGAGTAATGGATGAAACTTCAGTTGGTAGATTTAAATTGTTGTCCAGGACCTGACACTACTTTAGGCAAAGGACAGTAATTTTTCTATATGAATGAGTTTCCCCTAGAGGGCCACAATTTCTCTATATGAATGAGTTAGTGGAGGTGAGGATACCTAGAGTCTCTTCCACTTCCATCAATTTAATTGCTATACCTGAGAATGTAAAATATAATTCTGCCCACTGGATTAGATAAGTGACACCAAAGCACATGCAAATTTGTAGGTGTTCTGTCCTATTATTTCATTATATGAGTTTCTTAACAAAATTTAATGGAAGAAAGACCACTTGCATACGTACTCTCATGATTGTTAGGTAGGCACTTCTAGATATTGCACTAAGCCTTTCATACTAATACTGAATATTTAAGTATCTCCCCATCCACACAGCAACATCTCAAAAGATAATCTCAAGATCAACTTCATTAGGATCCTCTGAAATGCTAGGTGTAATGTATTTTTTTTTCAAATTAATATGAGGGTACAATATTTAGGTTACATTGTTCTCACTTCCAGGGTAAAGTCCCATTCGTAGAAGAGCCCCTCACCCAGGGGGTATGTTATTCACCCTCACAATGTGCACATTAGGTGAGATCCCACCTCATGGCCTCTCTCCTTGTGCCATACGTCTTCCTCTTTTCACCCTCCCATTTCTCCCTATCCTCAAACTGGACTATAATAGTGTTTTATTGTTCTTATGAACATGTAATTGTTTATATATTAATTTCATATTAGTATGGAGTACATTGGATATTTAGTTTTCCATCTTTGTGATACTTTACTAAGCAGAATGTATTTCAATTCCATCCAGGTAAATTTAAAAGATGTAAAATCTCCATCTTTTTTAATGACTGAATAATATTCCATGGTATACAGACACCACAGTTTGTTTATCCATTCATGGGTTTCTTCAACAACTTGGCAATTATGAATTGAGCCACAATAAACATTCTAGTGCAAATGTCTTTTTGGTAAAATGATTTTTGTTCTTCTGGGTAGATACATAGTAATGGGATTACAGGGTCAAATGGAAGGTCTACTTTTAGATCTTTAAGGATTCTCCATATTTCTCTCCAAAAAGGCTGTATTAGTTACAATCCCACCAGCAGTGTAGAAGTGTTCCCTTCTTTCCACATCCACACCAGCATCTGGTGTTTCGGGGCTTTGTGATGTGGGCTAATCTTGCTGGGGTTAGGTGATATCTTAAAGTGTTTTGATTTGCATTTCTCTGCGATGAGCATTTTTTTTATGCATTTATTGGCCATTTGTCTGTCATACTCGAAGTTTCTGTTGAAATCTCTTTGCACACTTATAGAGAGGGTTGTTTGTACTTTTCTTATTGTTTAATTTGAGTTCTCTGTAGATTCTAGTTATCAGGACATTGTCAGATTCATAACATCCCAAAATATTCTCCTATTCTGAAGGCGATCTGCTTCCTTTTTTTTTTTTGGTATCCTTAGCTTTGCAAAGATTTTTAGTTTGATCAAATCCCAGTTATTTATTTTTGGTGTTGCTGCAATTCGTAGGGGAGTTTTCCTCATAAAGTATTTTTCCAGGCCAATATCATCAAGTGTTTTCCCTACACTCTCTTCTGGAATTTTTATTGTTTCATGTCTTAAATTTAAGTCTTTTATCCAACAAGAATTATTTTTTGTCAATGATGAGCAGTGTGGTCCAGTTTTAATCTTCTACACGTGGATAACAAGTTCTCCCAGCACCATTTGTTAACAAAGGATTCTTTTCCCCATCACATGTTTTTGTTAGGCATATCAAACTTTAAATGACAATATGTGGCTAGCATCACTAGATTCTCTGTCCTATTCCATAGATCTACATCGCTATTTTTGTACCAGTACCATGATGTTTTGATCAGTATAGCCTTATAACTTAACCTGAAATCTGGCAACATGATGCCTCCAGATTTGTTTTAATTTCTAAGAACTCTATTTGCTATTTGTGGTTTTTTTTCTGGTTCCATGTAAATCGAAATACTGTTTTTTCAAGTTCTTTAAAGTATGACATTGGTGCTCTGATGGGGATTGCATTAAATCTATAGAGTGCTTTGGATAAGATGAGCATTTTAACAATGTTTATTCTTCCCAGCCATGAGTCAAGAACATGATATGTTCTTCCATTTGTTGATATCCTCTGCTATTTCCTTTCTCAAAGTTTCATAATTCTCTTTAGAGGATATTTCACAACTTTTGTTAGATATATTCCCAGATATTTCTTTCTTTCTTTATTTTTTTTTTTGAGACAGAGTCTCAAGCTGTCACCCTTGGTAGAGTGCAGTGGTATCACAATTCACAGCATTCTCAAACTCTTGGACTTAAGTGATTCTCTTGCCTCAGCCTCCCAAGTACCTGAGAATAAAGGCACCTGGCACAACACATGGCTTTTGTTGTTGTTGTTGTATTTGTCACTGTTGTTTTAGCTGGCCCATGCCAGGTTCCAAACTGCTCATTGTATGTGGCTGGCCCCCTACCCACTGAGCTATGGGCACTGCCCATTCCCAGGTATGTCATCTTCTTTGGTGCTATTGTAAAAGGAATAGAGTCTTTGATTTTATTGTCAGCTTGACAATTATTGACATATACAAAGGCTACTGATTTGTGGGTATTGATTATGTATCCTGAGATGCTGCTGTATACCTTGATCAGTCTAAGAGCTTTGTAGTTGAGTCTCTGGAGTTTTACAGGTATAAGATCATGTAAGCTGCAAAGAGGGAGAATTTAACCTCCTCTCTCCTCATTTGGGTTCCTTTGGTATCCTTCTCTTGCCTGATTGTGATGGCTAGGACTTCCAACACTATGCTAAATAGCAGTGGAGACAGTGGATATCCTTACCTGGTTCCAGATTTGAGTGGAAATGCTTTGAGTTTTACTCCATTCAATATGATACTGGCTGTGGGTTTGCTGTAGATAGCCTCTATCAGCATAAGGAATGTTCTATATAAGCCTATTTTTTTAAGTGTTTTTATCATGAAAGAATGCTGGATATCGTTAAAAGCCTTTTCTGCATCAATTGAAAGAATCATATGGTCTTTGTTTTTTATTCTATTTATGTGGTGTATTATATTTATAGATTTGCATATGTTGAACCAAACTTGTGTCTCTGGGATAAAACCTACTTGCTCATGGTATATAACCTTTTAAATGTGTTGTTTTATTCTGTTTGCTAATATATTGTTCAATATTTTTGCTTCAATATTCATTAATGTTATTGGTCTATAGTTTTCTTTTTTTTGTTGAGTCCTTTCCTGGTTTGGGGATCAGGGTACTATTTGCTTCATAGAATGTGTTGAGGAGGATTCCTTCTTTATCATTTGGAAAATTTATGCATTATAGAAACTAGTTCCTCTTTAAAGGTTTGATTGAATTCTGTTGTGAACCCATCTGGTCTAGGACTTTTATTTTGGGGAAATTTTATATAATTGATGCTATTTCAGTACTTGATATTGGTGTATTCATGATTTCTAAATCTTTCTTGCTGAAGTTTGGAAGGTATTGTGCTTCCAGGTATTGGTCCATCTCTTCTACATTTTCATATTTGTGGGAATAGAGGTTTTTGTAGTAATTATTGAGAATATTTTGTATTTCTGTGGCATCTGTTGTTATTTCCCATGTTATAATGTATTTTTCATAGTACAATTCTATATTTGATGAATAAGAATCTCTGTGGTAAGTGGGAACTGGGATTCTGTACATTAATTAACAAGCTTTTAAGTTCATTCTAATGTCCACTAATGTTTAAGGACCACATAATATGTGGTTAGACTCATTCAACCCTAAGTCTCCTATCTCCAGATACATGAGGACCAGGATAATTGTGCCTTGAACATAGTGCTTTCTGGGGTAAAAAGGAGTGTGGATAAGGACACAGGTTCAGGGCAAAGAGTATAATAAAATATAATCCTTGCTTATGAAAGAGAATGCTAAAAAAATTAAAGACCATAGTAGCTTTAAAATAAGCACAAGATTACATGATAATCTTACATATTAATGAGAAGGGAAAAGTGACAGGGAACATTTGACATTTAAAAAATCCCTCTGATATTCCACTTGTAGAGAGTACAGGTATAGTTATGACATCTTTAAGTTGTCCCAATTTTAATATCAGGACTATTTACTGCCTGGCCCCCACAGGGTCTCTAACTTACAGGAGGTGTTGACATTTTCTGGTTGGAAAGTGTGATTTCTCTGGAGGTTTTAAAAGCCAAACCACCTGCAGCTCCTCCGCCTCTGCATTCTGTGGTTCCAAGGCTAGCAGGAGAAGAGAGAAGGAAGAGGGCAAAAGAAAAGGAAGATGTGAGAAATAATATAGAAAATGACAGAGAAGCCAGGCAAAAGAACTAATCAGGTGATAGGGAGAAAGAGAGGTAGAGAGAGAGGATTCATCATAGGGAAAAATAGAAGGCAAAACCAAGCCATGTGAAATACTGACTAGTGGCTGGGCAACTGAACAAAGTTGTAAAGGAGAAAGACAGAAGGTATGTGTTGTTTTCAGTAAACTCTAATATGTCACATGAAAGAAAAGACAATTTAGTTTCTTCTCTAACATGGAGTAGGATCAACTGAACATCTTTGTAACCCATACAAACGAGTTTCTCCTTGAAGTTCAGAATATGTTTCAGGGTTGTCCCTGCCTGAAAATGCCTTCAGGAGTTGGTTTTATAAAAAGAAACATTCAAACCCTTTTGCACATGATTGTATAGTAATTTTCCACAGACAAATCCTGAGAGGTGAATAACTGTGCTAGCCAAAGGTACAGTGATAGGCTCTTTCTTGCTTGTTATTTTAGGCCAAAGGGTTACCAACTTAAAATGACATCTCCCACTAGTGTGTCTTAAATTCTCAAGTCACTTCTTCTTCACTTTGTCTCTAGAAAGTCTCTGTTAAAATGCAAGTATCATTACTTGAAGAGGTAACATATTAATCAGTTCACACCATTAACATACATTCATTTCTCAGGTTAGCTTAGGCAGGTTTTTTTGGAGCAAGGTCGTAGGAGAATGTCATAAACACCCAGGGAATTTAACTTTTATTTTGGTGGGAGGAAGGTTAAGCGAGCAGGACCAGTATTGGGAAAAACATTGCAGACATGTTGTTTCAAAGATTCCACTTAAGGCTGTCCTGGGAAAGGGTAGCAAGAGCCAGGGAAAACTGGAGGAGGTATGAGATAGTTTTCTTTGAGGCCAGTATTAATAGGAAGGACATCTGGGGTTGGAGGAAGTGTTGGAAATAGGTGTACATACAAGAAGATAATTTGGGATGGAAAAATGCAGTAGAAGGAGAAAAAGTTATGAAGACCAGTTTCTTCAACAACTTCTAGTTACTTCTAACTCTGGAACTCAATTCCTTCACTTGTTAAGATAAGCTCTCTGGATTAGATGATGTCAAAACTCCTCTAGAAGCAAATAGTCTTGAATTTTTGCTTTACAATGTGACTTGGGCCTTCAATTCCTGGTAAAGTGAGTTCCTACTGCACTGGCTATTAATGAGCATTCTGACTGGAAATGTGATACAAGGCCAAGACTTACATAATAACATGCCAGATGTACTATCTGTTGATAAAAGTTTAATAAATAATCCACTGGTTTTGAATTAGCAACGGAGTTGCATTCTCACAGGATCTTAATGCCTATGTATGAGGTCGAATAGCTAGAAAGAAAGTATAAATAGCTTTTTATGTTTCAACTTTCTTATAGAGAATAGGATTTATGAGCAATAATGTCTCTCAATGCACAGGCAGCCAAGAATAGAAAAAGTTTAAAAATTCCCAATCTGATGATGAGTCACAAAGATCCACTTAACCTAAAACAAATGCTTTGGATATTGTATGAAAGAGATATCCTAGGATAGGTAATCACATTCTCAATAAGCTTTATATATATATCCATATTTAGAAGTTATAATATGTAGTATCTCCCTCTCAGCTCTAATAATTATTCATCTGAAAAAGATATGTTTCTAACATCTACAGGTATCTAAATAGAATATTTTAGGCCTGGCACCTATAGCTCAGTAGCTGGGGGGTTAGCCACATACACTGAAGCTGGGGTATTAGAATCAAACCTAGGCCTGCCAAACAAAAATGACAACTGCAAAAACAACAACAACAAAAAATAACCAGGCATTGTGGCGGGCGCCTGTAGTCACAGCTACTTGGGAGGCTGAGGCAAGAGAATTGCTTAAGCCCAAGAGTTTGAGGTTGCTGTGAGCTGTGATGCCATGGCACCCTACCCAGGGCAACATAGTGAGACTCTGTCTCAAAAAAAAAAAAAAAAAAAGGAATGTTTTTCACTGAGTACACAAGAAATAAGCAGTATCTTGATAATTTTCAATCCTCTTCTTCAATATGGAAGGCAAAACCCTCTTATAGTCATCCTCATTTCTGAGGGTTCAGTTAATTTGTGGTCAACTTTGTGGTGAAAATATTAAATTAAAAATTCCAGAAATAAACAATTCATAACTTTTAAATTGCATACCACTCTGAGTAATATTATGAAATCTCATGCTGCCCTGATTCATCTTGTTTCATCCATCCTGGTCATGACTTATCCCTTTGCTCAGTGTATCTGTACTATTCAATACAACCTCCATATAGACCACTTCCCTACATTGATCACCTTCTTACGTTGATGTAATTGTCATAGACCAGATATGCACCACATGTATGTATCAATGCAATAGGCCTAGTTCCTTATGTTAATCACTGCTGTATGTTGATGACTTTGGGTGGTCAATTTACAGACGTTCTACTGTATATACTTTCTACTTGGCCATTAATCACTTAGTAGCCACTTGGGTTATCAGATAGACTGACAGCCAGTCAGTAGCAAAGTGCTTGTATTAAATTGATTCTTATTTACTTAGTAATGGTACCAAAGCTCAAGAGTGCTGTGCTTAATTTATAAATTAAAATTTATGATAGTTTATATACATATACATATGATATTGGAAATAATATGGCAACTATAGGATACAGTACTAGCCAGGCTTTTAGGCATCCATTGAGGGTTTTATAATGTATACCCTGAGGATAAAGGAGACTACTGTACCTATAAAGATGACTTAATTAGTCCCATAGACTTTCAAAATTGGAAGATTGCCAGAGAACATTCAACCCAATCTGTTCATTTTAAAAGTGACAGGGTAACTTATCCAGGGTACCATAGTGATTAGAGGTAAAGCCTAAATGTGAAGCAGGTCTCCTAAATGCCCACAGGGGCAATATAGCTTCATGGTAAGAATGTGGACTTTAGAACTGAAACATAGGTTTGAACAATTGGTTGAATGTGGACTTTAGAGCTGAAGCATAGGTTTGAGCATAGGTTGTGGAATATTTGTGAGGATAATAAATATATAATCTCTAATTCACATGTCAAGAAACAGCATAACATAGTGTTTAAGAAAAATGTGGGTACCCACTATGGGATGAGGGTAGGGGTTACTAAAATAAAAAGAGGGAATTAAGAAGGGTGGAAGATTGGCAAGCCAATCCAGCCTTAAGCAAATTTTGGTTTATCTGCACTGTCACTTATACTCTTCCCGTCAACTAATTCCTGCTGCTTTTAATACTAGTTCATCTCTAGGCATTTAGCAAACCAATTATCTCTAAGGTGAAGGTGGCTTAATTTGCTTTCCTAGGAATACAACCATGCCTTATTTAATAAATCCTCTTCTTAAAGTTTCTTTTCTGTAAGCAAATGGACTTATACAATATTAATAATGAATCATATATGTGAAACTGGAATTCTAGATAGAAAAGGAAGGAGGATTCTGGTCTCCAGTTTCTCCATTTTGCATGTAGACCTGGGAGCTAAGTAGGAGAAATATCACCAGTAGGGTGTAGAAAACCACATATGGGTTTATGGGGGTTTAAGGGAAGGATGGTTCTCAACCACGTAAACCACTTAGTAGGGCAGGGAATATTATCTGGAAAGGTATTCTCTCTGGAATTCCCCTTTTCTATAAGATATCCTTTTATTTCATTTGGAAGAAGTTTCTGATTCCTACACAGCTTGCTAAAATTCATTTTCTTCATTTTTAGAGGTTTTAATAATTCCCATTAAAAAGAAGGGACTTTCCTAGCAAATGAATATTTGCTTTTGGATAGGCCTTACCCTGAAAGTTGATATGAGTTGTATAAAGAACTGGAAGAGTCCTGAGTATAAATTTCCTCATCTGATACTTTTCCAGAGGTCACCCAAATATTTAACTCATGTATTAAAATGATAGGTTTTTCCCTCCTAACTCCTCTAAGGAGAGCAGTGGCCGGGTTGAGAAATATTTGTGCTTTGAGATCCAAGGTGGCTCACATTCAACCATTTCATTTGTTTTCAAATGGCTTACCTTGAAATGGAACTCTGAACAAACATAAAAAAATGTATTCGTGGTGTCCATTTCTTCGCTACCCCCTCATTATGAAGTGTGAGTCACTAGCCTCACATTGCTATTTCCCTAGGTAACACAAGTCTGTCTGCTTCTTTCTCATTGTGTTAGTCATTCCAGCAAGGCATAAGTTTTCCTGAGAGTTGGCAATTGCATTTCCTGCTATAGCTGTTATATTTGTCAGATGAATTTGTACAATCAAGTTTTTCACTGTCCTGATTCAGACAAGAGTGTCAACAAACCTAGCCAGTGAAATGAATATATCAAAAAATAGACTTTTAGAGTATGAAGAAGTGTCAATATCTGTTAACATGTCACCACTCTTCCAAAATGAATTTGAAATTTGCACCTAAACCAAAAACCAAGAATCAAGAATAGCAATGTGCTCTTTATTTACACAAATCTTTCTCTATTCTATTACATGATCTGAAAAGAAATAAACCATTGGAAATTCAAAATAAAATTAAAAGACTTTAATCAGGCGTTTCCTGATTTTAAGAACTGGACAATAAATAAGAGGAGAAAGAAGATCCTATCTGATGTGATTTTAGTGTGCAATGAGGTGGCACTATTTCTTACAAAACATCTTTTTTTATTAAACTGCTAATGTTTAATATCTTACAAAACATTTTCTTTTATTAAACTGCTAATGTTTAATAACTAATATCTGCCATTCAGTCATTCCATAGCCACTTGAGTTTACTATGTGCCAGGCAGTAGTATTGGAATATGTATGGGGGAATGGAATAAGAAAGGAATATATCAAGAAAAGAAAAGTTTCAAAAAGGAGAGACAGACAGATTTTCCTAGGGTAACATATGTGAGGCACATTTCCAATTAGCTAGTTCAATTGGTGATCATACCTTTTGAAGAACTGGTACCTCTTTTGGTTGCAATTATCTTGCAAAAGTAATATTTTGCATTTAAGTTTTATTTCTTTCTTTTAATAGTTTTAGGATGATTGTTGAATAGACATTGCATTAATTTAAGGTAAATAAAATTTAATTGTTAGCATGCAAGTGATTCAGCACTTTTGTTTTGAACATGAGAAAGTAGTGAAGTATTTTTAGCATAAATTTTGAAGTTTTTTCGCAATAATTCATTTGTTTATAATTCCTAAGAAGCATTATCCTAGAATATATATTTTGTGGGAACCAACTTAGAATATGTTCAAAGATCACTGATTATACATTGTTGGCATCTACAGTTTCCAACAATGATTTACAATGGTTTTAGCAATATTTGATGCTTGATTCCTGAAAATGGTAGGGAATGATACCAATAATACCCCTGAGCCATGTTAGTAAGCATGACCTACCTTGCAGCAGAAATCACACAGCCTGAGATGACTAATTTTCAAAGATAAGAAATTTCCTATATAAATCTTCTTTATATTACATAGTAAACTGATTTCTTCATTTCCTCAGTCCTGGGTCTACAATACCACAAGCATTTTATAGTTTTTAAGTAATTAGTATTCTGTAGACTGGGCTCCAAATAGACACATTCTTACTAAATCTTGCCTCTGGGGAATAATGTTACTTACTTAAAGCATGACTCTACAGTTAGAAGTAATGAAATTAGGCCATAATACATAGGAAGGAGGAGAAGCTCCTCCTATCTTCTTTCTTTTTTTCATTTAAAAAATGATTTTCTTCATTTTACTGCTTTGAAGACAACTCTGGGTTGTCTTCTACACTTTGGAATCACAGTCAAAGAACTGGCTCATGCTAATAACTATATTTCACCATTCTACCCATCTCTACCAATAAGAAAGGTAATGACCCAGACCTCCGTTTTGTCTTCAATCTTAGTTATAAGTGTTTAATCAGGATCTGCCCTGGAAGCCTTCACAGAAGACTGAATTTAACACAGTAACATACACCATTATTCTAATATCATCTTGTGGCAATGACATTATTTACCTCTTAGTTCTATGAGCAATGTCTCTAAACAAATTTTAAAGGTAAGAAACTTGATTTAGTACTCAATATTTACAATGGTAAACAGAATAGTGACTGAACATATGGGCCGAAGGAAAATTACTTGTAATAAACAGAATTTCGGGCTTTCATTCTTATAAGGCATCAGAATTTCCTTTTTTTTTTTTTTCTGAGTAGATGCATGAAACTTTATTTTCATTTGGTCCAAGGCTTGGGGTAAGACTGCAAGGTGTTTGAAAACCTGCCTTGTGGCTGGAGGAAGAGGCTCTGGCAGAAGCCCTGATGGTTTGAACAGGGCTCCTCAGAGGTCACTGGTCTCCACAGGCTTAATCATGCTTAAGAGTGAGCCTTTCGAAGAGATATTCCCTTAGCCCAACCTGATGGCCAGCTAGCCGGTGGAGGTTGGTCAGGTGGTGACCCATCTCCTTGAGGAGTTTCACTTCCTTATCTAGGAAGTGACTCTCCGGGAAGTCACAGAGATGAGGATCTGTGCAGGCAGAACCCAGGGTGTGAAGATCTAAAAGAGCCTGGTTCAGGCTCTTCTCCTGGGCCAAGGTGGCTTCCATTGCATCCAAGGTTGTACCCCATTCATCTTGAGATGGTTTGTGTACATTCAGGAAAAGAGCACGGCCACCACACTGGTTTTGCATCTTCAAGAGATGCTCAGAGCCCTGGTGCTTCTCCTCCGCCAACTCTCAGAAGTGGCCCACGCCTTTCGGAGCCACATCGTCTGGGTTGAAATAGTAGCCTAGAGAGAGGTAGGTGTAGGAGGCCCACAGACGCAAGTTGACCAGGCGGTTGACTGCTGCCTCCACATCGGTGGAATGATTTTGACAAACCTGGGAGCTCATGGTTGATCGGTAATACGGAACCCCCCCCCAAAAAAAGGGGTGTTAGCTGGCTCCAGAAGCAGGAGATGGCCGTGAAGATGGTGGTCCCAGAGATTTCAAGTGGAAAAGAAAATAATGAGACTGGAAAATTGACAAAGACTGGAAAAAAGGGAGTTGTGAGGTCTGTTCCATCCAAACACTGTTGAAGCAAGTCACAGATCCGAGGGACCACCTCACGCACTGCCCAGAATTTCCTTCTTAAATAACAAAAAACACTTTTTGAATACTCACTACGTACATGGTAATATGTCAAATGTTCCCATGAATTGATACTATTTAGGGAAAATAGATTTTCTGTTCTTTGGATAGAGAGCCTCCAAATAAGGATTGTAGCTTCATATGTCTACTCCTAAGTCAAAAAGTAAAGAACTGAATAAAATCAGAAGTGTTAATTTCTCACTAAAATTTGGTTCAAACAAAATAAAGAATGGAGGTGTTGGATTATTATTAATTGTGTATATATATATATATTCATGAGCCCATATTGATATAATAAACTATTGAATATGTAAATAAATAGGACAGAAGAGTAAACTCATATTAACTTGTAGAATTTCAGCTAGTATGTGCAGACAAAAATGATGAAAATAGAAAATCACTATTTAGCAAACATAGTAATAATTGTTTCAGACAAGAGTCATCAATGTATTGTAAAATTAGTGGACAAATGTATTAAGAAAAATAAGATATTATCATAGTGTCAAAGTATCTCCCCATAAGATAATTATAAGAGAAAAAATGACTTTAGAGTGGAGAAACCCTTAATCAGATGATCTAAGTTAATATTACCAGTAATGGGACAAATGGACCTCATATGTATTCTGAAATAATTGACTGGAAAGCATACAATATTACTTCTATGGTATTTCTACCTAAATTCCTAATATTATCATAAACTTTAATTGGAGAATATTGTGAAAAACAACTGCCATTGCCTTTTAAAGGTATCAAGGTCCTGAAACACATTAATGATTAGGATACTGTTCTAGTTCAAAGGACACTAAAGATAAATGGGTCTAAATATAATATAAGATCTTGAATTAGATGCTGGATCAGAAAAAGCACATTAGTGGAACCATTAGTGAAATTTAATTAACATCTGTAGATTATTTTTTTGTTTTCTTTGTATTTTTTTCTTTCTTTCTTTCTTTCTTTTTTTTTTTTTGCGGTTTTTGGCTGGGGCTGGGTTTGAACCAGCCACCTCCAGCATATGGGGCCGGCGCCTGACTCCTTTGAGCCACAGGTGCTGCCCTGTAATTATTTTTTATTAAATCATAAGTATGTACATTAATGCATTTATGGGATACAATGTGCTGATTTTATATACAATTTGAAATGCTTACATCAAACCGGTTAACATAGCCTTCACCTCACTTACTTAATTGTTGTGTTAAGACATTTATGCTCTCGATAAATTTGACATGTACCCTTGCAATATGCATCATAGGTGAGGACCCACTGATTACCCTCCCTCCACCTGGCCTTTCCCTTCCTGTCCCCTCCCCCTACTCTTCCCTCCTTCATTCTGGGCAATAGCTGTGTTTCATCATTCCTATGAAAGTGTGGGTGACTATGCATTAGTTTCATAATAGTACTGAATACATTGGATACATTTTCTTCCATTCTTGAGATACTTTACTAAGAAGAATATGTTCCATCTCCATCCATGTAAACTTAAAACAGGTAAAGTCTGTGGGAAGCCACAAGGGACTCCCCCACTTTTGCCCCTGCTATCGCCGAAGTTTGACCTTCGCTGAGAAGAAACTGGCAGAAGCCAAAACAGGGACTAAAAAGTCCAGATGGTCAGAACTAGAGATAAACAGCATGGTAGTTTTAAGGTAAACAGCACAGCAATTCCCAAGGAATAAGAGAATGCCAAAGAGATCCTTAAATGACCTTTTTTCCCTGTGAGAATATAAAAGCATGGTGTCAAAATAAAGTGTTGTCCCAGCCTGACTGAGTCCATTATCTTGTGTGTGTGTTTTTTCATCCTAGCGCCCCCTCCTCAGAACCTCGCTAGTGGACGGTGGGTCCGTCAAGTCTCCATCTTTTTATGGCTGCAGAATATTCCATGCTATACATATACCACAATTTGTTAATCCATTCATGGGTTGATGGGCACTTGGGCTTCTTCCATGATTTGGAAATTATGAATTGGACTTAATAAACATTCTGGTGCAAATATCTTTGTTGTAAAATGATTTTTGGTCATCTGGATATATACCTAGTAGAGGAAATTCAGGACTGAATGGCAGGTCTACTTTTAGTTCCCAAAGTGTTCTTCAAACTTTTTTCTAAAGAAATGCTTGCATTTCCACCAGCAGTGCAGAAGTGTTCCCTTCTCCACATCTACGCCAACATCTGTAGTTTGGGGATTTTGTGATGTGGGCTACTCTTACTGGAGTTAGATGATATCTCAAAGTGGTTTTGATTTGCATTTCTCTAATGATTAAAGATGATGAACATTTTTTTGTGTGTGTCTGTAAGCCATGCACCTTTCTTCTTCAGGGAAGCTTCTGTTCAAGTCTCTTGCCCACAATGAAATAGGATCACTTGTTCTTTTCTTATTAATTAGTTTGAATTCTCTGTGGTTTTGTCAGAAACATAACCTGCAAATATCTTCTCCCATTCTAAAGGCTGTCTGCTTGCTTTACTTACTGTGTTCTTGGCTGTGCAGAAGATTTTTAGTTTGATCAGATCCCAGTAACATATTTTTGGTGTTGCTTCAACGGCCAGGGGGGTCTTCCTCATAAAATATTCTCCCAGGCTGATTTCTTCAAGTGTTTTCCCTGAACTGTCTCCAAGAATCATAGTTTCATGTCTTAAGTTTAAATCTTTTTATCCAGTGAGAGTCAATTGTTGTTAATGGTGAAAGTTGAGGATCTACTTTCAGTCTTCTACAAGTCGCCAGCTAATTCACCTAGCATCATTTGTTAAATAGGGAATCTTTCCCCCAATGGTTGTTTTTGATAGGCTTATCAAAGATCATATGATGATAAGTGGCTTGGTTCATCTCTTGCTTCTCTGTTCTGTTCCATACATCAACCTCTCTGTTTTTGTACCAGTACCATGCTGTTTTGATCACTATAGATTAATACTATAGACTGAAGTCTGGTAGTATGATTCCTCCTGATTTGTTTTTATTTCTGAGTAATGATTTGACTATTTAAGGTTTTTTTCTGATTCCATATAAAATGAAGTACTATTTTTTCCCCAGATCTTTGAAGTATGACAGTGGTGCTTTAATAGGGATTGCATTAAATTTGTATATTACTTTGGGTAGTATGGACATTTTAACAATGTTGATTTTTTCCTAGCCATGAGCATGGTATGTTTTTCCATTTGTTAACATCTTCAGCTATTTCATTTCTCAGAGTTTCATAGTTCTATTTGTAGAGTTCTTTAGATCCTGCCATTGTATCAATAATTTCCTGATTTTAATAATTATGTTACAGCAGTGGTTCTCAACCTGTGGGTCATGACCCACAGGAAATATATTAAAGGGTTACAATATTAGGAAAGTTGAGAACCACTGGTGTTATAGTAATGATAAAGATTGGAGAATCTGATGAATTGTATTTAAGAATTCATGACACAATTTTTGTAACTTTTTTGTAAGTCTGAAATTGTAACATGCAATGTAAAAAAAAAAGAAAAAAATTAGGGTTATATTTTTGAACACAGCAGATATTGTTGCTCTTTATTAATTTGTTCTCACATTTCAGAGAGATGGGATTCTCCCTAATACTGCCTTGAAGACATTAAATGCATCATGTATTGAACATATCTCGTATGCTAGGTATAAGAACATGTGGAAAACACAAGTTAAAACTTTCTTCAAGTTTCAATATAATAAGGAAAAAAGAGATTTCCAAATAAGATGGGGATCTGTGATTACTGATGTAAGAGAGAGGCTGATAGTGTGTTATAGGCACTTAAAGAGTTTATTTTCTACTTTAAAGTATCAGAGAAAATGCTTTTGAGAATTTAATCTTTGGGCTAGGCTTTGCAGAATGGGAGGATTTTGACAAGCACAATTTTGGGTTAAAGATTTACATGGTTAAAAGAATAGCATGAATAAACCTCAGAGGAGGAAAGAAAATTCAGAGACCTCCCCAGCTATCAAGCCACAACATAGCACATTTGCAGATTTTGTTTCAGGCCATATATTGGGCTATAATTTGAATATTACAATTTTTAATTGCTCATGAAACTGCATACTTGTCTTCAGAAAACACTTAATTTGGAAATTGCTTTAGGGTTTTTTTTTTCCCAATTACCTCCTTTTGATACTAGGGAAAATGAAGAGGATCTTCTAAGATCTCACAAAGGTGTGGCAGCAGTAAGGCTATGACCCAGAACTCCTGTCTCACAATATAGTGCTCTTACCTACTCCAACATTGTGAAACTTTTAAATAATGATTGTGATGACAGCCAGATACAGTACCATACACACACAGGAATATTCACATTGGCTTCTCCAGATTCTTATCCCCATCAGTATTTAATTGTATTGCAATTATATCCTTTTTTTCCTGTGCCCCTCCTACCTTCATTATGAAGGTTTACTGTGAAGATGGTCCTAGAGGCACAGTTTCAAGGCACTCTGCACAGCTAATGAGTAGCCAGCTATTTATTAACTAATTTGGATTAGATTGGAGTTTTATTCTTATAAACCCACTTATGTGTTCATTTCCTCTGGCTGTAATTGGCAGATGAATCATTCTTTTGCCTAGAACAAAACAATAAACAGAAAAGCCAAATTATACTATCATTTGTATCTTTTCACATACTATCTTGATAACTTTCCTACATACCTCTCCTTTAGAATCATATTCTTTACTTTTGGAAATGTAACTTATGAATTTTAAAAACGCAGCCCATCAGAGTGGTGAAGGCCTATAGTTCCAGCTTCTCTGTAGGCTGATTTAAGGAAAAAAATTGCTTGAATCTAGGAGTGTGAGGCTGCAATGCACTGTGATCATAGTGAGACCCACTTTTCTTAAAAGATAAAAATGCATTTGTATTTGATGAAACAATAATGTCCCCAGGAGTAAGGAAGCCAGACCAGGGCAAGTGGGAGGGAGAGGGAGGAAGTTAGGACAGAGTCTGGGAAGGCATGCCCTCTATTCTTTACCAACTCAACAAATTGTGTTCATTCTGAATGCCTATATTTGAAAATTTTGTCCTTGCTGTTAAAAAAAAAAAACCCTCCCTAATATCATCAATATATCACTCTTTCATCTATGTGGATGCAAGCAAGATTTATGCATGTAGCATAGACAATTGTAAGTAGGAGGAAGTGAAGACTTAGCAGTCTCATTTTACTGCTCAGTAGACTCATAGGGTCAAAAGGAGACCTGGAGACCCCTTTAGAATTCTGAGCAGTTTGCTAGTAAATCTTAGGATTCTGATTGCAGTAGAAATAGCTGTTGTCATGACCCAAAGCAAGGTTAAATTCATTTAAATTTGAACCCCATTGGACATGAATAACAATGAGAAAAAAAACAAAGCATAAAAAAATCCTCATGACTAAAACAAGATTCTGTGACTGCCCAGCAAAAGAAAACAAACAAACAAAATACCAAAAGCAGGGAGGTTTCTTGATAACAGATAAATTAAAAGGGAAAGAAAGTAGCTAGCTTTGTAACTCTCCCAATTGGGTGGACCTGCTGTTATGATCAGGCTCATGGCCAGAGCATTGCAGAGAATTGAGAAGTCCTGACTTCTACTCTGTTATACATATATCTATCCCCCAAATTAGACTGTACAAGTAGGTATAGTGAAGGAGGTAAAGATTACAGGTGCCTGTCACATTTCTTATTTTTGGCATATCATCTCCAAGTTTTCCAGGCTCCCTATTTCAGTTCTTCCCCACTGGCAAAAAGGCCTAAGGAGTGATACTCCTCAATATTTAGATAATTTTTGCTCTCTATTAGTATTTTTTAGACTAACAAGGTGGGGTGAAAATATGTGGTTTCCTAATTTTTATTTTTTTATTTTTTTTGCAGTTTTTGAACCTGCCACCTCCGGTATATGGGGCTGGCGCCCTCCTCCTTTAAGTCACAGGCACCACCCTGGTTTCCTAATTTTTATCTTACCAATAAAGGTACTTTAAAACATGCCCTACCATCTACTATTAACAGGATCTATTAACTTGGTTAAAAATAGTACTTACCTTGTAGAATTGTTGTAAGGATAAAATGAGTTAGTATACGTACAGTGTTTAAAAGAGCACCTGGCACATAGTAAATAGTTCATTTATATTAGTGGTTCTCAACGTTCCTAAAGCTGTGTGTGCCCCTTTAATACAGTTCCTCATTTTGTGGTGACCCCCAACCATAAAATTATTTTTGTTGTTACTTTATAACTGTAATTTTGTTACTGTTATGAATTGTAATGTAAATATATGATAGGCAGGATGTATTTAGGCGACCCCTGTGAAATGATCATTTGATCTCCTAAGGGGTCACGATCCACAGGTTGAGAACTCTGATTTATATTATTGCTATTGATGTCATTATCATTAATTCATTACATAAAATATATTTTAACAAAATTAAAAAGAATATAATTATAGGAAAAATAGTTCTTAAAATTATTTAAGTTCAGCCTTTTGAACAATTCAACTTTTCCTTATCCAGATCTGGGTTTGTAATCACTAGCTTTATTTCAAAAGTAGAACATTAATGTTCTTTTTGGAGTGGCCATTTGAAACATAAACATAACTAATTGATCATATATTATATTGAACATTATGGGTCTTCATAATGTTGATAAATTTAAGTGAGTTATGACAAAATTGAGAAATTTTTAAAACCTATTTTTGATGCTTCATTACTAACAATAGCAGATTGCCTTTGTCTATTTCACCTGGAATTTATTCAGTCATACATTTCCATAATTCCCATTAAATACTTTATATCATTAAACTTTAGCATTGCCACTCAGGCTAGGATGTTGACCACTGATGTTTACCAAAAAACTGAATTTAACCTTCTTCTATTTTTCTATCTCTTTTTTTTTTTTCAATTTTGGCCGTGGCCTGGCTCGAACCCACCATCCTGGTATATGGGGCCAGCGCCCTACTCCTTGAGCCATAGGTGCCACCCTGAATTTAAAATTCTTAATAGTGCACCTTCTGGGGCAGAGGTGGAGGTGGAAGGCAGTCTGTTAAAGACTGGATTAACAAAGTAAGCTTTGTGAAAATCTAAGTATCACCACACTGCTACCAGTAAAGTAGGTAGTTAAGTGAAAGCCAAAAGAAAAAAGTCTGAAATTAAATATTACAATAAAGGTGAATATTGTTTGTTCATTCCTACATTATCTCATTGAACAATAGTTTTCATATAGTGTTAGTACTAACTATCTAGTCTTACCCCCAACTTCTTCCTCATATGAAGTTTTCATGTAGGCAAAAACTAATTCATTAATGTTACTCGTGTTTTATTCTTCGTACCATTTTTTCTATTTTGAAAGTAACATTTCACATTAACTTTCATGTCTATCAGTTATAATTCTATTACTCTTTCCAAGTCTATATTAATTGCTACCATTCCCAGGAAGCCTTCCTTAATTCCATTGAGTATCTATAATACTTTTCAGTGTTATTTCACTTATTGTGCTTAATATTATGATTGTTGATTGTCTTTGTCTCCTTATGAAAATCAAAAGTAGTGTGAAGACAGAGACTGTGTCCTATTTATTTCCCATAGCATCAGGCTGTGCTATATACAGATAGAGAACATGCTGTAAGAACTGCTTGTTGAGTTGAATTCAAGAAACCAGTAAGCCAGTAGTGGCAAATTTATATCTCATTGGGTCTACCCCAGTTTGGGGTTGTGAATTTACTAGCGTTACAAAGGCAAGAATGAATTCATACAGATTAGTATGCCCCACCCCAAAGGATTAGGCTGCTTTCTATCACATGTAATAGCAAGAGAAAAACAAGCTTGAAATGTTCCACCAAGATAGCCTATCTAGTAAGTTAACTGACTCTTTTTTTCTTTTCTTTCCTTTTTTTTTTTTTTTATAAGAGTCTTGCTCTGTTGCACAGGCTAGAGTGCAGTGGAGTCATCATAGCTCACAGAAACCTCAAACTCCTGGCTTCAAGTGTTCCTCCTGCCTCAGCCTCCTGAGTAGCTGGTAGCTGGACTATAGGTGCATGCCACGTGTATATACTTTTTCTTTTTCTTGTGGAGAGAGGGGCATCATTCTTGCTTAGGTTGGTCTTAAATCCCTGTGCTCAAGTGATTCCCCTGTATCAGCTTCCCAGAATGATAGGATTACAGTTGTGAGCTGCCACACCTGGCGAGTAACTCAGCTTTCTTAAATGTTCCTGGAAAGGAAGAGTTATGGCACAGCTTTGGGACCAGCCTGTGTGTCATTCTACATAGTAGCAGTTCCAAACTTTCCCTAATAAAGAGAAGTATTTATTTCCTTAAGTGTTATCCTGTTTGAATAGATTGAGCAGGTCTCGTAATGTGCAAATCCCTTGGAAGAATCCTCTCATTTATGATAATCCCTTTGTAGTAAGACAGTGCTTGGCAATGTTTTCCATATCATGACATATATAGCAAATAATACCCTGCACATCATACAGGAGTAACAGATAATGCTATAAGTGTTCAGAGGTAAACCTGGCTCAAGGTAGTCAGTTACCCAAGACCCTACTTTGCCACCACAAGGACTGAGAAGAAACCAATAGCTCAGCACATCTGAAACCTATTCCCAGTTCCCAGTTGCCTAGCACCCCAGTTTGTAGCCACTACCATACATTACAGTATAGTATCATGGTGGCAGCAACCAGTTTGAATTTGATAAATGAGCTACAGTACTTGTTGTATATTAGAAGTTGTAGGTAAAAGCAACAGTTAGGAAAAGGATCTGACAATAAACAGAATTTTCAGTGATTTCCTACACCCTAAGACGTTTTATTGACCTCAGTTGCATCTGTTTCAAATGCACATAGGAGCTAAAGATCTGTAAAATGGATTAATGATACCCACACTTCCTTTTCAGTCCATTACAAATATTTTTGGTTGATAGTGAAATTAGTAGTTAAATAAGCAAGGGAAGAAAGCTAGAAGAGATTTAAGAGGTGAGGAAAGAAGAAAACTGAACCCCAGAGTAAGCAGGAATGAGCTGTAGTTATTGGAAACTCAAACCAAGTTCTATAGTTTAGGATAATACTAAATATAAGATATACTCACAAAGAGGGTAGTCTAAAATGAGAAATCTAGGGCTGTGATGAGTGGTTGTGTTTTTCATCTCTCCTTAGCAGTAGATTATAAGTTCAAATACCAATATTAGAAGTCTACGCATGAACAATAGTCTCAGTGTGAACCTTCTTACTCCACTCAGATATCCATCTTATTTTGAAATAAAATGCATTTCTAGATTCTCTATTCTATTCTATAGATGTATATCTTGATTTTGTGCCAGTATCATGCTGGTTTTGTCACTCTAGACACATAGCACAACCTGAAGTCTGCTAGCCAGATGTCTCTTGATTTGTTTTTATTTCTAAGAATTATATTGGCTATTAGGGTTTTTTTCTAGTTCCATATGAAATGAAATACTATTTTTTCATGTTCTTCAAAGTATGACATTGGTGCTTTCATGGAGACTGCATTAAATATATAGATCACTTGGGGTAATATGGACATTAACAATGTTGATTCTTCCCAGCCACAAGCATGGTATGTTCTTCCATTTGTCAATATCTTCTGCCATTTCTTTTCTCAGAGTTTCATAGTTATCTTTATGGAGATATTTCACATCTTTTGTTAGATATATTCCCAGGTATTTCATCTTCTGTAAAAGGAAGAGGGTCATTGAATAGATTCTCACCTTCACTATTGTTGGCATATAAGAATGCTACTGATTTGTGGTTAACCAAATGGACACAATGCAAGGGTGATCAGCACACCCCATTCTACAATTTGAATTTTATCTTGGAAGTGAGAACAATGTAACCTAAGAATTTGTAACCTCATATTAATTTGAAAAAAATAAAAATAAAAATAAATGCAAGAAAACATAATTTTCTAATGTGTTCTCAGAAAGTCAGACTGACTTTGTACAAAAGGTTAAGGATTATAGGCAGAAAGCCTATAAGTAAACTTTTAAACAATTCCATTCTGAGAGAAAAAGTTTAAAGTCTTTTGTAAGTAAGGAAGGAAAAACACCTGAATAGAACTCCATATGTAGTTCCAGGGCCTAAATTGCATAGAAGTGATTTAGAACTGAGCTTTATGGGGGCAGACCTGCAAACAGAATACCTGTATATCACAGGAATTTCCTGACTAGTCCGTAAGATGAATAACTACCTTCAGATGGTCTGCTGAAAGTTTGAGCATTCAGTCAGCTCATTCCTCCAGAACCTTGTTTTGTGGTTTTGTTTTAATAATACAAGAATAACTTTAGAGAAGGTTAGTAGAATGGTTATTGATTAATCAGTAGAGTCAGTGACGCTGGGCAGCATGAAGCCTGGGTCATGAGATTTGAATCACAAAGTTGTTGATTAAAAGTGTGTACATGCAGAAATGAGTATACAAGTTGAGGTAAAATAAAAAAAAAATTTGCCACTTGCCAGAGAGAGTGGTGGTCTCCTTATTCTCCAACATTTCATTGCAGGTCTCATGCTCTGCTGAGCTGTAAAACCCATGAATTCAATCAACAAGGATGAAAGGCATCCTCTAAAGGTGTCTGACATTTTCATACCTTTGTCAAGTGCAAGTAGTAATTTTACATACCCATGAAGAGAAAAGCCAGAGAGGATCTTAAGACTTCTTGAATATTTCTTGAATATTATGAGCTCTCCAGAAGCAAAATGAATGTGTCTGTATAGCTGTGCTGCACCATGTAGTCAATAAAGTTTAAAAACCAATTACAGAGTAGAACAGTAACATTTCCTTCATTTCACAAACCTCAATGCATGAGATGAACAAGATGTAAGAATTTGGTCTTCCAAAGATATAACATTAATAAATTACTCACTATTATTTTCTTTCCCTTTTTAGAGTTGCAGATACATGAGACTATCAAAGGGCTGCTTTTGCCTAAGTGATAGATCAATTGAATCTTAAAGCCAACAAGTTTAATAGATTCTCTTCACTTTGCTGACAGACTTGATTTCTTCAGGAAATCTTTCTAGTGTGAATCTGACAGAGAAAATATTTCATTATAGGAAGAGAAAAATATGTTTTAGAGGATTAATGATGACTTTTTTTTTTTTTTTTGCAGTTTTTGGCCAGGGCTGGGTTTGAACCCGCCACCTCTAGCATATGGGGTCAGTGCCCTACTCCTTTGAGCCACAGCTGCCGCCCTAATGATGACTTTTTTATGTCAGATAATTAGGAGCATCAGATTTTATTCAAAATATAGCTCTTTGTTTTTAACATGGCCTATAAAAATATGATGAGCACTATTAATATAACTTCCAAATAGCCTTATTTTATGTATACACCGATATCAAATTATATCATTGTATTTTTAAGTCTCCTCTATGTATCCATGTCAGTTCAAGCATCAAATCCTTAACATTGTAACTTCTAAGTCAGCCAACAGTCACCTAAGATCATACTACTAAAGCCATTGATGACTCGTATAAAAAGGATTCTATGATTGTTCACACAAACAGGCTGAGAGCTAGCCTATTTGTGAGTTCAATCTCCTGACTCAAATATGTAGACATTTACTCCTTATACACTTTAGGTAAATATAGAGCAGAATTATTAATAATTTCCATTGCCTAAACACTGGAAAGAGATAAAGAACTAGGAATCAGTACCATTTCTCAGTAAAAATGTAATCAAATTTACCTCTCACCATTTACATTTTGTATCTGTGCAATGTTTTATGTGTTTTTTAATTTTTTAACACAGAGTCTCACTTTGTCACCCTCAGTAGAGTTCTGTGGCATCATACTCATAGCAACCTCAAATTCTTGGGCTCAAGTAATTCCCTTTCCTCAGTCTCCTGGATAGCTAGTATTACAGATGCCAACAACAACACCTGGCTGTTTTTGGAGATAGGGTCTCACTCTTGCTCAGCCTAGTCTGGAACTCCATCTGTGTAATGGTTTGAATGCTCTGCCAGAACTCATATTAATATTTAATTTCTAGTGTACTGATATTGGAATTGAGGCCTTTAAAAAGTGATAAGGTCATGAGGATACCACCATAATACCAGGAATGGGTTAGTTATGGCAGTAGTTTGGCTCCCTTTTCCTCTATCTCTCATGTGCTCTTGTTCTCTTTTGCCCTTCCACCTTCCACCCTTCTGTCATGGAGCGATTCTCACCAGATGCCTGTGTCATGCTCTTGAACTTCCCAGTTTCCAGAACTGAGAGAAGTAAATTTTTTTCTTTATAAATTACCCAGTTTTGAGTATTCTGTTATAGCAACAGGAAACAGAGTAAGATAATCTATAAAATGAAGGAAATAACATGTACAGCAGTATTTTATCTCACCAACTCCATATCCCATTTATCTATTATAAAGTACTATGAAAATCTCCTTAAATAATATTTTGGTCCATCCTGCCCAAAGTGATCTACAGATTCAATGCACTTGCCATCAAAATCCCATTAATACCTTTTGCAGAAATGGAAAAAAAATTCTAAAATTTGTATAGACTTTTAAAAGATCATGAATTGGCTGGAAAATCTTGAAAGATAACTAATTAGGTTCCCCTATACTTCTTTATTTTAAAAAATATTATAAAGCTACAGTGATTTAATCAATGTAGTACTACTGGCATAGAGATAGATACATAGACCAATGGAACAGAATATAGAGCCAAAAAGTAAACCCTCACATATATAGTCAATTGACCTTGACAAGAGTGCTACGACCAAACAACTGGGAAAGGAAAGACTCTTTAATGAACAGTGATGGTAAAACTAGATATAAGAACACACATTAAAAGAAAGAAGTTGATCCTTCAGCTTATATTCTATAGAAAAATTAACTCAAAATGGATTAAGAACCTAAACATAAGACCCAAAACTATAAATTCTTAGAAGAAAACAGGGGTAAAGTTTCTTCATATGGATTTTTTTTTTGTACGAAAGGTCTTTATCGGGGGGGGGGATGCTGCAGAGCAGCATTAAGGAGGAGGGAAAAGAGGGAGAAAGAGAGAGATGGGGGAAGAGAGGAGAGAAGGTAAAGAGAAGAGGAGGGCGAGAGACACGAGACAGGCTGGGAGAGAGAGAACAGCTTCATATGGATTTTTGATAATGATTGTGATGACAACAAAAGCAGAGGGAAAAATAGACAAATGAGACTACACCAAAAGAAAAAACAAAAACAAAAACACAAGAAAACTTCTGCATATCAATGGAAACAATCACAGAACAAAAAGGAAACCCATGGGATAGGAAAAATATATAAATCATATATTTGATAAGGGGTTAATATTCAGAATACATAAGGAACTACTCAACAACAAAAAGTAAATAAACTGATTTAAAAATCTGCAAGGAATGGAATACACATTTCACCAAAGAAGACAGAAAATGTCCAACGAGCATATGAAAAGGTGCTCAACATCACTGACAATTAAAGAAATGCAAATAAAAGTCACAATAGAATGATCACTTTCCAAATCAATAAAAAAAAAAAATGTTTGGCAATAGTGTGAGAGAAATAAAAACACTGTTTTTATAATGTAAAATAATGTAAAATGGTGCAGGCAGCATAGAAAACAGAATTGAAGTTCTTCAAAAACCTAAAAATCAAACCAGTATGTGATCTAGCAATTTCACTTTTGGGTGTATATATAGTAAAAATAACTGAAATGAAGATCACAAAGAGATATTTTCACATCCTTACTCGTTGTAGTATTATTTACAATATCCAGGACATGGTAGCAGGTCAGCATTCAGATAAAGCAGTTAAAAATATGTGGCATATGAAATGAAGAACCATTTCTTCAAGTTCTTCAAAGTATGACATTGGTGCTTTGATGGGGATTGCATTAAGTCTATAGATCACTTCGAGTAGCATTAACATTTTAACAATGTTTATTCTTCCTAGCCACAAGCGTGGTATGTTCTTCCATTTGTTAATATCTTCTGCTATTTCTAATCCCATGGTTTCATAGTTCCCTTTATAGAGATCCTTCACCTCCTGTGTTAGATATATTCCCAGGTATTACATTTTCTTTGAAGCTACTTCTTTTTTTTTTTTTTTTCTTTTTTGAGACAGAGCCTCAAACTGTCACCCTGGATAGAGTGCGTGGCATCGCAGCTCACAGCAACCTCCAATTCCTGGGCTCAAGCAAGTCACCTGCCTCTGCCTCCCAAGTAGCTGGGACTACAGGTGCCCACGACAATGCCTGGCCATTTTTTTGGTTGCAGTCATCATTGTTGTTTGGCGGGCCCAGGCTGGATTCAAACCCACCACCTCAGGTGTACGTGGCTGGCACCTTAGCCCATTAAGCCACAGGTGCCAAGCCCTCTGAAGCTACTTCTAAGGGTATTGTGTCTTTGATTAGATTCTCAACTTGACTGCTATTGGCATACATAAAGGCTACTGATCTGTGGGCATTGATTTTGTATCCTCAGATGCTACTATATTCCTTGACCTCTTCTAAGAGCTTTGTAGTTGAGTTCCTGGGGTTTTCCAGATATAAGATTATGTCATACACCAAAAGTGAGGGTTTGACCTCCTCTGTCCCCATGTGAATACCCTTGATCTCCTTCTGTTGCCTGATTGCAATGTCTAGGACTTCCAGTACTATGTTGAATAGCAGTGGCGATTGTGGACATCCTTGTCTAGTTCCAGTTGTAAGAGGAGATGCTTTCAGTTTTATTCTATTCCACACGATATTGGTTTGGGGTTTAATATAATGGGCTTCTAACAGTTTAATATGAGACCAGAAAAATTACCTGAATAGACGATACAATACTAAGAAATAAAAACTAATCTAGAGGCATAATTTTATAGACTTCAGGTTATACTGCAAGTCTATAGTGATAAAAACAGCATCATATTGGCACAAAAATATAGCCATAGACCTATGGAATAGAATAGAGAACCTAGTGATGAACTCAGCCAATGTATCACCATCTGAACTTTGATAAACCAAGAAAAGTGTGCAATGGGGAAAAGAATTCCTATTTAATAAATGGGGATGGGAAAACTGGTTAGCCACATGTAGAAGACTGAAATTGGACCTAATTAGACTCTTCTCACCATTAGACTACCTCAGCATTAGCCTGCCTTCTCATCATTAACAAAAATTAACTTCTTGTCAGGTAAAAGATTTAATTTTTAGATACAAAACAGTAAAAGTTCTAGAAGAAATTGTGGGAAAAACTCTTGATGAACTAGGCTTGGGAAAAGATTTTACGAAGACCACCTTGACAATTGCATTAACACCAAAAATAAATAAATGGGACATAATTAAAGCTCGAAAACTTCTGCACAGTTAAGGATACTAAAACTAAAGCAGACTGCCTTCAGAATGGAAAAAGATATTTGCATGCTATGAACATGACAATGTACTGATAATTAGAATCTACAGAGAAATTCAAATTATTCAACAAGAAAAGAGAAAACAACTCCATGTAATAAGTGGGCAAGAAACTTTAACGGAAACTTCTCTGAAGATGACAGATGAATGACTAGAAATATATGAAAAAATGCTCATCATCACTAATCATAACAGAAATGCAGTTACACGATCGAACTCCAAATATTATTGCGTTGGACTCTTGTCTCTTGGGACACAGGAGCTTTATTTAGGTTCTAAGGGGTCTCAAAGGCTCTGCATCATAGCAACTCAACTCTCAGTCCCCTCCCCCTTTTTATTTAAGGTGACAGAATACAGAAGATTACAATACAGGCCTAGGATGCTATTGTAGGTCTTCTCAACTCCTGATATATGATGCAATCACACAGGGGCAATACCCTTGTTAATCAAAAGCAATACTTATCTGAAAATTAGGTGTCACTTACTATAAAGTATTTGGACTGTACAGTCAAATGAGTGATGTTCCCTTCAAAGTGATAGCTTTAGGAAGCTACACTTTTTAGTAAAATAATGCTGCCTTGAGCTGTGGCTATAGCAACCGCAGCTGCTGCGGTCGCGCAGCGAAGCCGCTGCTACCATGAGCTGCGGTGCCGCCAACTCACGAATAGTGACACCACCGCCCCTGACACCGCCGCACCCGAGATCTGCATGAACGCAAGCCCCCTCCCCCTGCAGTCCCCACGAGCCCCGAGCCCCGCTCCCACGCTCCACTCTCACAGCAGATCGTTGTTGTTGTCAGACTGAACTGCAATTCTATATGCATATGAGAATAGTAATATTTTTGAGATTTTTTTTTTTGAATAGCCTTTTCTTGGAGGCACTATCCACAAATAATTCTTTACTTCACTTTCTTTTCTTAGGCTATTTTTATTACCTCCTATTCTCAACTGAACATTCTTCTTCCTCTCCCATGTTAATTTCTTTTTTCTCTCTCCCCCTCCTCTCCCTCCCTTCTTATAGCTTCTAAGAGTGCTTATATCATATTTGCTAGAGGCTTTTCTTCTTCTCTATTCTCAAGTATTTTATAAGAAGCATTTTTATTGTAGAATTCTTCTTTTTTTTCTTCTTAGCTGTTGTTCTGTGATTGGCTGTTTGTTTGTTAAGTTTTGTTTGTCTGGCGATGTTTCTGACTGCGGGCGCATCTGTGGGCTTAGGTGTCTGATAGCCCTTCTATGAATGTATTAGCCCATTTGCTATTAATGTGATTGGTGTCATAAATGTTTTCTTTGCCACCTTGATACTTAAGTTCACCCCCTGCCCAGGATTGGAAGTCTAGAACTCCAACTCATCCACAATCCAGACTGACTGCATTTACAATTGGACTGGAACTCTTGAACTGTGCAGGCTGCAGTCACCACATCAGTACCTAGGTGGAGGGCTGGTCAACCACAACTATAGAAGTCTCCAGTCCAATTTCACTCTCCTGCTCACATAGCTGAAAACTGAAAAACAAACATGGGGCGGAACCAGCAGAAAAACTCTGGCAACATGAATAAACAGAACAGTGCAACTCCCCCCCAAAATGACAAACCATCCAATCCAGACTATCCCATCGACAAACAGATAGCAGAGATGTCTGAAATCAAATTTAGAATCTGGATAGCAAACAAGATTAATAAAATGGAAACTAACATGGAGGTAGAGATTAT
>CAUYON010108605.1:0-20882 GCA_963573935.1 Arctocebus calabarensis
AGCCTCCCTAGTAGCTGGGACTACAGGCGCCCGCCACAGCACCCGGCTATTTTTTTGTTTTGCAGTTCGGCCGAGGCCGGGCTTGAACCCGCCACCTTCAGTATATGGGGCCGGCGCCCTACTCGCTGAGCCACAGGAGCCGCCCGACACTTGACACTTCTTTCACAACAAAAGTACTTCCGGTTCAAGTGAAGACCAAAAATCAGCATGCTGAAACAATATTTTCTGCTGGCCCTTCCTGTACTCAGTGGGTAGGGCGCCAGCCACATATACCGAGGCTGATGGGCTGGAACCTGGCCCAAGCCTGCTAAAACAACAATGACAACTGCAACAACAAAAAAACATAGCTGGGCGTTGTGGCGGGCGCCTATAGTCCCAGCTACTTGGGAGGCTGAGGCAAGAGAATTGCTTAAGCCCAAGAGTTCGAGGTTGCTGTGAGCTGTGACACCACGCCACTCTACCGAGGGTGACAGCTTGAGACTCTGTCTTAAGTAAATAAATATAAAATAAAGTTTACAGAGGCCAGAAAGACACCTGAAGAAGTCTGAATTTGGAAAACAACATGTATACATGCCAGGCACTTTGGCTCACAAGTACGCTACAGGGCACTGTGCTGGGAACCGCACACTATGTGAGTTAATCCACATAACACCCTGGGAGTCAGGTACTAAGTGTCCCAGAATTCACAGTAAGATCTATCTGTTGAGCCAGATTTGTAATTTTTCTATGTTTGTCACTGATGAAATAAAAATTGTACAGAATAAAAGATACAAATGGATGGGAGAGACAGGGAAAGGAAAGGTGGAGGAGTAATCCAGAAGGATTATTTATTTTAGTCTTTATATTTACTTTCTTATAACTTGTAGAATCCTTGCTAGGATTACAGGCCTGAGCCACCACGCCTGGCCTCAGGCACTTTCTTGTCTATTTTATAACATAACTAGCAACTTAACATAGAGCATCAGTTTTCTAGGACAATTATATTAGATGCTAAATATGTATTCTGGAGAAGGTACAACAATAGAAATGACAATAACAATTTTTCTTTTCATAGATAGTGACAACAGAACTCACAACAACAATATACCGAAGTGTGGGTACCTATAGCACCAGTTACTTGGGAGGCTGAGGCAAGAAAAATGCTTAAGCCCAAGAGTTTGAGGTTGCTGTGTGCTGTGATGCTACAGTACTCTACCGAGGGCAACATAGTGAAACTCTGTCTCAAAAATAAACAAAAAACATAGGGAAGTGAACTAAATGAAGCCAACACCCTGTTTATCTCCTCTTCTTTGTACTGACTACACGGTGCTGAATTCAATCATTTATCCTTTTACTCTAGACTGAAAGTTACTTGACAGTAGGGAACATGGCTACTTCCCCACTGCTTTTCCAATGGCCATTTGAAATTATGGAAGCTGGTTGGTTTATCTATCATTTTGAGTCTTTAAACCTCTTTCTTTTTTTTTTCTTTTTGCAATTTTTGGCTGGGGCTGGGTTTGAACCCACCACCTCCGGTATATGCGGCCGGTGCCCTACTCCTTTGAGCCATAGGTGCCACCCCTAAATCTCTTTCTTTTCTTTTTTTTTTTGAGACAGAGCCTCAAGCTGTCACCCTTGATTAGAATGCTATGGCATCACAGCTCACAGCAACCTCCAATTCCTGGGCTCAAGCGAGTCTCTTGCCTCTTCCTCCCAAGTAGCTGGGACTATAGGCGCCTGCCACAACACCCGGCCTATTTTGGTTGCAGCCATCATTGCTGTTTGGCTTGCCGGGGCTGGATTCGAACCCGCCAGCTCAGGTGTACGCGGCTGGCGCCTTAGCCAGTTGAGCCACAGGCACCGAGCCTACACCTCTTTCTTATTTGTCACTCAACTGCCAGGAAACTGGAGCTCCTTTATCAGGGGGATGAAACAAAGATTTCTTCTGATTCTGAGAGAAAGGGCCTGATTCTAGTCTGATTCTAGTCTGACCAGAATATTTCCAACGTCTCCAAAACCCCCAGGTGCTAAAGGAAAGGTGCTTAATGAGACTGTGCTGATGCTTCTATGATAACTTTGATCAACGTTTTTAAAGACTGTGATCAAAAAGAAGAAAACGTAAAAAATAAACTTTTAATTTATTATTTTTTTTTTTATGAGACAGAGTCTCAAGCTGTTGCCCTGGGTAGAGTGCTGTGATGTCACAGCTCACAGCAACCTCAATCTCTTGGGCTTAAGTGATTCTCTTGCCTCAGCCTCTCAAGTAACTGGGACTACAGGCACCTCCCACAACACCTGGCTATTTTTTGGTTGTAATTGTTGTTGTTTGGCAGGCCTGAGCTGGATTCAAACCCGCCAGCTCTAGTGTATGTGGCAAAAAATAAACTTTTGTTGAGGCATGTAAGGTTTCCTTTAAATTATCAGACCCAGAGAGGCACAGAAATTATCCAGAAGTCATATAGCACTCCCCACCTTGACCTCTGAGCTAAGAAATCATCTCTAAAATCTGTCTGCTATGTGGACTTGACAATGACTGACATCACAACTAGCTATGAAGTAACTAACAATGGCACATACTAAACACCGTAACTCATACCCTGTAGTTGAACAATATATAGCCAATCACTAATCAATGTCATTTCTCTCAAATAATGAAAATTCTTGACAAATAATTTTTCATATTTGTTCACTTCTCCTTTTTGCTTAAAAAATCTCCTTATAACAAACAAAGATCATACCCATGGTTACTTTGGTCTGAGTTTTCCACACAACTATTCTCACACTGGCTTAAAGTAAACTCCTTAAAATTATATTTTTTGGGGCAGCGTCTGTGGCTCAAAGGATTAGGGTGCTGGCTCGATATGCTGAAGGTGGCAGATTCAAACCTAGCCCTGGCTAAAAACTGCAAAAAAATAAAATAAAATAAATTATATTTTTTGCCTCAGTATTTTTCATTGTACAATATGAATACTTGGGGACAAAGAAGAATGACATTGTCAACATCATCAAAAAATAAATTTGAAACTGAAGTCCCAGTATCAGTTGAATGGGTGCAGACAGCTGCAGACAGCAAGCAGTATGTGTGCCAAACACTGAGGCATAGAAACAAAAAAAGAATTTTAACATTTTTTTTTTTTTTTTTTTTTTAGAGACAGTCTGAAGTTGTCGCCCTTGGTAGATTACTATGGCTTCAAAGCAAACAGCAACCGCTAGCTCCTGGGCTTAGGCAATTCTCTTGTCTCAGCATCCCGAGTAACTGGGACTAACAGGTAACAGTAACAGGTGCCCTCCACAATGCCCGGCTATGTTTTTGTTGCAGTTCAGCCAGGGCTAGGTTTGAACCCGCCACCCTAGGTATATGGGGCCAGCATCCTACTCACTGAGCCACAGGCGCCGCCCGATTTTTTTCTTTTTGAGACATAGATTCTCACTATGTCACCCTCGGTAGAGTGCCATGGTATCACTGCTCACAGCAACCTCCAACTCTTGGGTTTAAGCGATTCTCTTGCCTGAGCCTCCCAAGTAGTTGGGACTACAGGTGCCTGCTACAGTGCCTGGTTATTTTCTTGTTGCAGTTGTCGTTGTTTAGCTGGCCTGGGCTGGGCTTGAATCCGCCAGCCTTGGTGCATGTGGCTGCTACAGTGGAGCCACAAACAGTTTCATCTTAAGCGATTAGAACAAAATACTTGTTTAACTAAAACTTTCTTAGGTTTCTCTCCTCCCAGGCTGCTGCACTTTGCCCCACCCTCAGCCTAAGCCATCATACAACCCCTCTCTTTGCTCCCCTAGGCTGACTATAGGGTGAAATATTCTCCGATCTAGGACCTTATTTTGCCACCCTCCGAGCTGTTTTCTCCTTGGCTTCTTCCTAATCTTGTTTGTTCTTCCCTATGAAAAAAAAGCCCTCCGGCAGCTCCTGTGGCTCAAAGGAGTAGGGCGCCAGGCCCATATACCAGAGGTGGCAGGTTCAAACCTAGCCCCAGCCAAAAACTGAAAAAAGAAAAAAAAACCATTACCTGTCTAAACTTTGAGATGTTTAGCGATGCAGATCTTATAGTTGGTGTTTTTACACTGCAGTACTTCTTTAGAACAAAATTATTTACACTGCAATACTTCTTTAGAACAAAATTATTATTGTTTTGTTTGTTTGGTTTTGGGTTTTTTTGTGTGTGTTTTTTTTTTGGGGGGGGGCGGTGCTAGGTTTGAACCCATCACCTCCGGCATACGGGGCCGGCACCCTACTCCTTTGAGCCACAGGTGCTGCCCAAACAAAATTATTTTTAAACTAAACTACAATGACAATTAGATCTTTATTTATTTATTGAGACAGAGTCTCACTTTGTCACCCTCGGTAGAGTGCATGGCATCACAGCTCACAGCAACCTCCAACTCTTGGGCTTAAGTGATTCTCTTGCCTCAGCCTCCCAAGTTAGCTGGGACTACAGGGGCCGGCCACAATGCCCGGCTAATTTTTATTTTTTGGTTGCAGTTGTCACTGCTATTTTAGCTGGCTGGGGCCAGGTTTGAACCCACCACCATTGGTATATGGGGCCAGTGCCCTACCTGCTGAGCCACAGGTGCTGCCCGACAAGTATATCTTTAAAAGGGGCATCACACCCCCACTCTCATCCCAACCCTGATCTGTGGATCTGCCTATGGATCCCCAGCTTTCTAAGGCTCTGTGGCTTCTCTCAGTAAAAAGTACTCCTTCCATGAATGGTGTAAACAGACCAGGGCACTTGGGAGAAGGCTCTCCAGGAAGAACTAACTGGGCCTTCCATGACCTCCTTTTGCTAGATCAAGATTTTTTTTTTTTGAGACAGAGTCTCACTTTGTCACCCTCGGTAGAGTGCGGTGGCATCATAGCTCACAGCAACCTCACTCTTGGGCTCAAGCAATTCTCTAGTCTTAGCCTCCTGAGTAGCTGGGACCACAGGAACCTGCCACAATGCCGGGTTATTTTTAGAGACGAGGTCTCGCTCTGGCTCAGGCTGGTCTCCAATCTGTGAACTCAGGCCTCAGTCTCCTGAATGCTAGGATTACAAGTGTGAGCCACCACGCCTGGCCCTGCTAGATCAAGACTGATCTTTGCTTGGAGTCTCTGAGCCCAGGTCCATGCTTCCCAGTGAAGCTTATTAACTTAGTTTTAAATAAAAAGCAGGCAGTGTTTGAAGAATCCAGCAAAATCACTCCAACTCAGTGCTTATGTTTACAGAAGGGAAGGCTCAGCGCCTGTGGCTCAACAGGCTAAGGCGCCAGCCACGTATACCTGAGCTGGCGGGTTCGAATCCAGCCCAGGCCCGCCAAATAATGACAGCTGCAACCAAAAAGTGGCTGGGCATTGTGGTGGGTACCTGTAGTCCCAGCTACTTGGGAAGCAGAGGCAGGAGACTCGCTTGAGCCCAGGAATTAGAGGTTGCTATGAGCTATTATGCCATAGCACTCTATCCAGGGTGACAGCTTGAGGCTCTGTCTCAAAAAAAAAAAATAGAAAAAGTTTACAGAAGGGAAGAAAATTATAAAGGTTTACATTTTACATCTCAATAAGAAAAGCAAAAATATCCCTTTCAACAACAAACATCTGATTTAATTATTATTTCTATTATAATAAATCATTTAGCAAATGAAGAACTATATATAAACACTTCCAATAACTGCCAAGTCCTGTCACATAAGATTTACCTATCAACTGACATCCAGATCACAGGACACAGAACAGAGTTGTCCACTGTCAAAATCTCCACTCTGCAAAAGAAAGAAACCAATGTTTTAGTGAATATTTACAATTCAACAATTAATCTACAATACTTCCTTATGGAAATGTATTCATTTTTCTCAGACATAATGATAGAGATATTTTTCCTATTTCTTCTCCCTGGTAGCACTCCCAAAGCTAAGCCCTGGGATTCTGTTTGAAATCACCTCAAAATACAACAGCCCATAAAACCTTACAACGGTGTAAGAAAAGAGGTATGTAAACCTCTTATTTATTTATTAACAAATAGAAGACTGTTTTTTTTTTCCCCCTAAAATCCACCTCTTTCTTGCCTCATTGGAAATATTTTATTATTTTTTCAGGTTTTACTGATAAAATTCACTTTACAGTTTAGCAATAAATCTTTTCAAGGTAGTAAGTCCAGGGAAGGGATGATGCTGAATGCAGCAGAGACACAGGTGACTGCAGTGTCAAGTCAGACTGTCCTATCATTTGGAAAATCTTTCAAACCACATTCTGTTCATTCTGCCACCCTGGAGAGAATACTCTGTGCCTGTGTGCCCTAAGTAAAAAATAGCTTTGCGGTTTTTGCACTGCCTCACTTGGGTGGGTTTTCCCTGTCTTTTGGGATAGTTTATGTCTCCTTTCAAAAGTCTCAAAGAATCCATAGAACACTAGTCCTTCTGCCCTTTTCTCTCAAGACTAGCATTTATTGGCTGAGCACCAAAGTCCACATGGAGTTGAAGCTCAAATTAGGGGTAAAAAGCTTTATGTCCCAGGCAGCATCTGTGGCTCAGTGGGTAGGGTGCCAGCCCCATATACTGAGGGTGGCGGGTTCAAACCCAGCCCCAGTCTGTAACAAAAAAATAGCTGGGTGCCTTGTAGTCCTTTGTAGCTACTCCAGTGGCTGAGGCAAGAGAATCGACTAAGCCCAGGAGTTGGAGGTTGCTGTGAGCTGTGATGCCACAGCACTCTACTGAGGGCAATAAAGTGTGACTCTGTCTCTAAAAAAAAAAAAACCTTCATGTCCCAAGGGGTTAGCTTTTTAGGTGAGAGGGTCAGCACAAGATTCCTCTCTCCACCAGGGCATGCAGTTGTTACCCCAAGAGGCTCCAGCCCCGCTCCTCAGTCTGTCCTCTGTGATAACACAGGGCTGACATGGACACTCTAAGAGACATGGCTGCTATGGGCATCCTGGCCATCCCCAAACCGTTGTAAAATAAAACCAGGAAAATACAGGAGGATACATCACCCTGTAAAGGTTCCAAAGGGTAACCAAAATGCAAAAATGGTTGGGTAAGGTGTGCATGCCTAAGAAAGATAAAAGAAAGAGAATCAAAGATTTTTTTATAGGTGTCCAGTGATCATTCTCTGCTTTTCTTTCTTTCTTTTTTTTTGAGACAAGGGTTCCACTTTGTCACCCTCCATAGAGGGCCATGGCGGTGTGCCATTGCTCACAGCAACCTCGAACTTTTGGGCTCAAGCAATTCTCTTGCTTCAGCCTCCCAAGTAGCTGGGACTACAGCACCCGCCACGATGCTGAGAGGTCAAAGACCAAAAATAAGGATTAGTTCGAGGCGTGAGATGAAAGGAAAACAGGATCCAGGCTCTGTGTGGGCAACCACCGCCTGTATTCCTGGTGAGGGTAAGCTGGGAGCTGAGTTTGAGAAGGAAGTCAACACGTGAGTTAAGATGGAGGGGAATTTTAAAGGTTAGGAAGGTGGGGGTCGGGACATTCCCTTTCCTGGGTTGGACATCTGTTGGAAGGGTAGGAGGTGGCCCATTTACCTTTCCCATGTGGGATATCCCGTGGGGTAGGGCAGGGGGTTGACCCATTCACCTACCTTAGATGGGACATCGGTGGGGGAGGGTAGGGGCTTGATTCTTTTAGGCAGGGCCAATCTATTTGGGTGGGGTTTGATCAGACAAGGGTCTCTTGCTTTAGGATTACAGGCGTAAGCCACCACCGCGCCCGACCGCCTCAGGTTAATTTTTAGTAGGAAAAAGGAGGTATGGAAAATTTCCGGACTCCAGCTCCTCCCGCAAATGAAGCCCCGAGATGCTTCCGAGGACTCGCCAGCCTCCTTGCATAATGGGGGGATGCCGGGCTGCAGGCACACAGATACATAGAGAAGGCTCCAGGCTGAGGCCAAAGTAAACACGCAGAAACGACTGAGGTTGCCCAGTACGACCCTGTGGCAAAAGAGAACTGCGGGGTAAGGTTTGTCAGAGGAGAACCAGTCTCAAGAATCTCCAACTGATTGAAGGGGGCCTAGGGCCCGCGCCGGCGGCCGCGACCAGCCCCTCCGCCCCCACTGCGGACACTCGTCCCGCACACTCACCATTTCCCAGCTTCTGGAGTGTCCCAATGTCCTTTCTGTGGATCGCCAGTACCTACAGGTCGCAGGGTGACAGAAGCTGTACAGCCACGTGGGCCCTACTGGAAAGGGAACAGTGGGCTGGAGACCCCAGCTCCCTGCCAGGTACTAGAGACAAAGACTGTGACGTAGCCACTGCCTCCTCTCTGACTGTGGCCCTAATTGGACAATCCTCACCGCAGCCCCCGGGATTGGATAAGGCCCTTAAGCCCGACCTCGCTGGCAGGGAGCCACTGCAATGCTCAACCAGGCAGATTAACAGGTTTTTGGCAGTTCTTTTTTGTAGAGACAGAGTCTCACTTCATTGCCCTCCGTAGAGTGCCGTGGCGTCGCACAGCTCACAGCAACCTCCAACTCCTGGACTTAGGCGATTCTCTTGCCTCAGCCTCCCGAGTATCTGGGACTACAGGCGCCCGCCACAATGCCGGGCTATTTTTTTGTTGTTGCAGGCCGGGGCCGGGTTTAAACCCGTCACCCTCAGTATATGGGTGGGGCCCGCGCCCTAGCCACTGAGCCACAGGTGCCTCCCAGCAGTAGCTCTTTTTAGACAGGGCCTTGCCCCTACCCTGGAATCTGGCCCTGCCTGGGGGAGACATTTGTATTCAACCTTGAATATAAATTATATCTCTTATAAATTTTGTATAATATGTAGGTATGCACACATACAGTAAAGATCAGTGTTGAGCTGGTCAGGGAAGTAGAGGTGGGTGGTAACAGCAGTTATGGTGGCTAAGAAGAGGTGAATCAGGTCCCTGTAAGTTGGCATGGTCAGCTGTAGGGTATGGAAGTAGGTGTTACAAAAGGCCTCCTTGTCAATGTATTATGTCTCATTAGTGTTCTCTACCAACTGATGGATAGAGAATGTGGCAATTGTAGAGCTTGACCATGGTATCAGACACTTTGGGTGAGGGCACCACAATGAAGGTATTCGTGATGAGGTCAGGATACTCTTCTTGGATCTTGCTCACAAGAAGGGTGCCCATTCCAGAGCCTGTGCCCCTGCCCAGCTAGTGGGTCAGCTGGAAGCTCTGCAAGCAGTTACACTTCCCTGCCTCCTTCCAAACCACATCTAGGACTGAATCAACCAACTTGGCCCTTTCTGTATAGTGGCCTTTGGCCCAGGTGTTGCCTGCACCAGATTAACCAATGATAAAATTGTCTGGTCTGAAGATTTGGCCAAAAGGAACTGAGCAAACAGAGTCCTTGGTCCCAGGTTCTAGGATGAGGAACATATTTGCCACCTGTGGCTTCATCATAATACACAGAGATTCAGTCCAGCTGCAGATGGGTGTCCTGATGGTAGGTAGCCATGGGGTCAGTGCCGTGTTCATTGCTGAGCACTTCCCAGAACTTGGCACTGATCTGGTTGCCACACTGACTGGCCTGAATGTGCATGATTTCCCTCATGCTCAAAATTTATCTATTTATAGACCAAGGTGGTGGATTGCCTCAGCTCACAGATTTGAGACAAGCCTGAGCTAGAGCAAGACTCTGTCTCTAAAAATAGCCAGGCATTGTGGTGAGTGCCTGTAGTCCCAGCTACTTGGGAGGCTGAGGCAAGAGAATTGCTTAAGCCCAAGAGTTGGTTGAGCTATGACACCAGGTCACTCTTGCAAGGGTGACAAAGTGAAACTCTATCTCAAAAAAAAAAAAAATTATTTTTTTGGAGACAGAGTCTCACTTCATTGCCATTCATTAGTAGAGTGCTATGGGGTCACAGCTCACAGCAACTTCAAACTCCTGGACTCAAGTGACTTTCTTGCCACCACAATGCCTGGCTATTTTTAGAGACGAGGTCTTGCTCTTGCTCAGGCCGGTCTCAAACCCGTGAGCTCAGGCAATCCACCAGCCTCAGCCTCCCAGAGTGCTAGGATTATAGGGCATGAGCCACTGTGCCTGGCTTAAAATTTAAGTTTTTTGCTCGCCTCAACATGTGTATGGAGCAAAAAACAACAACAACAACAACAAAAAAAAAAACTTTTATTTTTTTTGCTGGTCGCAGGCTAAAAGAATGAAATGTGCCCCAGAAGCTGGAGCAGCAAGGTCTGAACATACTGACAAGAAGGTTCTGAGAGCAGGAATGAGATTTTGTAATCTTCCTGGCCTCTGAGCTTTGAAAATGCAGGCACTCCTCTAAGGCAGCTGAGTGGTTAAGGACCCAAAGATGAAGGATTATTCCGAGGTACAAAAGGAAAGGAAAACAGAGTCTTGGTTCTGTGTGGGCAATATGATCTTTATTCCACCTGGGTGCAGGTGCAGTGAAATCCCTGACTGGGAAAGAATCCCACGCATGGGCTATGGTGAATGGAGATGTACGCTTGATCTTAGCCGAAAGGCTGAGAAGCAATGCAGATGGGGATTTAGAGAGTCAAGGGGCAGAGATCGGCAAATTCATTATTTCCTGGGTGGGACATGGACTTGATCTTTCCTGGGGGGCGGTCAGTATATTTGTCCCTATCAGCAGCTATCTTCAATAGAAATAAAATGTGAGGCACATGTGTCATTTAAAATTTTCTGGCTGAGAGCAGTGGCTCATGCCTGTAATCCTAGTACTCTGGGAGGCTAAGACAGGAGGATCCCTTGAGCTCAGGAGTTCCAGACCAGCCTGAGAAAAAGCAACCACTATTTTCTTTATTTTTAATTTTTATTTTAGATTAGTATGAGAGTATGGACATTTGTTAGGTAGAGTCCAAGTTGTAGTTGTGCCCCTCACCTCAGAGGTGTCCCATTTACCCTTACATTATTCTTATTAGGTGAGAGCACCCCTATCCCCAAATTATATAATGGTGCTTTTACCAAAGATATATGAGAAGCATAAGGCTATTAAAAATCTACTATTCAGGCTCAGTGCTTGTGGCTCAAGCGGCTAGGGCACCAGCCACATACACCAGAGCTGGCGGGTTGGTATCCAGCCTGGGCCCACCAAACAATAATGACAGCTGCATCCAAAAAATAGCCAGGCGTTTTTGTGGCAGGAACCTGTAGTCCCAGCTACTTGGGAGGCCGAGACAGGAGAATCGCTTGAACCCAGGAGTTGGATGTTGCTGTGAAGTGTGATGCCATGGCACTCTACCCAGGGCGACAGCTTGAGGCTCTGTCTCAAAAAAAAAAAAAAAAAAGGGCGGCGCCTATGGCTCATCCAGTAGGGCACCAGCCCCAAATACCGAAGATGGCCGGTTCAAACCTGGCCTTGGCTGAACTGCAACACAGAAAAATAGCCAGGCGTTGTGGCGGGCGCCTGTGGTCCCAGCTACTCGGGAGGCTGAGGCAAGGGAATCACCTAAGCCCAGGAGTTGGAGGTTGCTGTGAGCTGTGTGATGCTCTGTCTCTACAAAAAAAAAAAAAATTGACTATTCAAAATTTATAAAAATAAGTAAAAGCTGAAGAGTTTTGACCTATTGACTATATTTGCATACCTAATCTTTTCTGTAGGTCCTAATTTATTTTTAACTACAAGACAGCAGCAAAAAAAAAAAAAAGACAACAGCTATATTTTTAAATGCTTACATACACAAAAGCAAAGTCAGGAGATGAATGTCTAAGTAGAGAGACTGTAGTTTTTGTTTTGTTTGATACAGAGTCTCACTTTGTCACCGCTGGTAGAGTGCTGTAGCGCCATAGCTCACAGCAACCTCAAAATCCTGGGCTTATGCCATTCTCTTGCCTCAGTCTCCCAAGTAGCTGGGACTACAGGAGCCCACCGCAATGTCCGACTATTTTTAGAGACAAGGTCTTGCTCTGGCTCAGGCTTGTCTCAAACCTGTGAGCTCAGGCAATCTACCCACTTTGGACTCCCAAGTGCTGGGATTATAGGTGTGAGCTACCACGCTCGGCCTAGCCTGTAGATTTAGATGCATGGCATTTTAAGAAATGGCTTCATAGGGCAGTGCCTGTGGCTCAGTGAGTAGGGAGCCATATACCGAGGATGGCGGTTTTGAACCCAGCCCCAGCCAAACTGCAACAACAACAACAAAAAATAGTCAGGTATTGTGGCAGGTGCCTGTAGTCCCAGTTACTTGGGAGGCTGAGGCAAAAGAATCGCCTAAGTGAGCTGTGATACCACAGCACTCTACCAAGGGCGACAAAGTGAGACTCTGTCTCTCAAAAAAAGAAGAAGAAGTGGCTTCAGGGTGCAAGCTTGGCTCAGGGTACCGGCCACATACACTGAGGCTGGTGTGTTGGAACCCAGCCCAGGTCCAGCTAAAACAGCAATGGCAACTACAACCAAAAAATAGCTGGGCTTTGTGGCAGGAGCCTGTAGTCCCAGCTACTTGGGTGGCTGAGGCAAGAGAATCAGTTAAGACCAAGAGTTGGAGCTTGCTGTGAGCTGTGATGCCACGGCACTCTACCCAGGGCAACATCTTAAGACTCTGTCTTAAAAAAAAGAAAAGAAAGAAATGGCTTCACATCACAAGAATGGAGAAAGAAGAATCCAATCTACTCAATTCTGATATGAAGACAATTGATGACCTAGTACATAGTGGGGGATGAGGGAATGAGGGAGGAGACAGAGGGAAGGAGGGTTACACTGATTGCATTTGTTAGGTAAAATCCCTCTTTTTTTTGAGACAAAGTCTTATTATGTTGTCCTCGGTAGAGTGTCTTGGTGTTACAGCTCACAGTAACCTCAAACTCTTGGGCTTAAGCGATTATCTTGCCTCAGCCTCCTAAGTAGCTAGGACAACAGGTGCCTGCCACAACACCCAGCTATTTTTTCGTTGCAGTTGTCATTGTTGTTTAGCTAGCCCAGGCCGGGCTTGAAGCCACCAGCCTTCAGTGTACATAGCTGGTGCTGTAACCACTGTGCTATGGGTGCCAAGCCAGTAAAGTCCCTCTTTTTTTTTTTGTTTAGAGATAGAGTCTCACTTTATCACCCTCGGTAGAGTGCCATGATGTCACAGCTCACAATAACCTCCAAATTCTGGGCTTGGGCGGTTCTCTTGTCTCAGCCTCCCCAGTAACTGGGACTACAGGTGCCTGCCACAACATTGGCCCAGCTATTTTTGTTGCAGTTTGACCAGGGCCAGGTTTGAGCCTCCCACCCTCAGTATATGGGGCCGGCGCCCTACCCACTAAGCCACAGGCGCTGCCCAGGTAAAGTCCCTCTTATAACTATGTTCCACCTCCAAGAGGTACAATCAGTGTAACCTGGTTCTCTGTACCCTCAGTGAATCCCCAACAATAAAAACAAATAAATATTTTTTTTAAAAAAGTTTCCCCTCAAAAATGGCTTCAATATACAAACCCTTTTATCACTACATGACAGCTTATTCACTACATGAAGTTGGCACAGTTTTAAATAGCATTTTACATGGAATTAAAATAACACACGTTTTACCCAAGGAGTTTTTATTAAATTCGACAAATCTCTTATCTTGTTTTGTTAATGTAAATTTATAATAGAAATACATAAAAATAATACAATTTTTTACTATGAATATGGGGAAATAATCTTCCTTCCTTCTTTCTTTCTTGAGACAGAGACTCACTCTCTTGCCCTGGGTAGACAGCTTGAGGCTCTGTCTCAAAAAAAAAAAAATATTATTAGATTAGTTTTAAATGGAAAATAGAAAAAAGTATAAATAACTAAAAACTAAGATGAAAAAGGCAATAGAAATAGAAAATAGAATTATTTATACTCCCTGACATGTCTGTCCTGTTTCAAAAAGCCCCACTGGCTTGGATCTTGTAAAATAAGTTCTCTCTTCTTTCTTTCTTCAACAGATCACCTGGGGAGCCCGCCTTACATGTTCAATTTTCAGAGATGGGAAGGAGGCCACAGACAGAAAAGAAGCCTTTTTTTTTTTTTTTAGAGACAGAGTCTCACTTTATCGCCCTTGGTAGAGTGCTGTGATGTCACAGCTCACAGCAGCCTCCAACTCCTGGACCTAGGTGATTCTCATGCCTCAGCCTCCCAGGTAGCTGCGACTACAGGTGCCTGCCACAACACCCAGATATTTTTCTGTTGCAGTTTGGCCAGGGTCAGGTTCGAACCTGCCACCCACAGTACACGGGGCAGCACCCCACCCACTAAGCCATAGGCACCTCCCCTTTTTTTTTTTTTTCTGAGTCTTACAGAGTCTTACTTTGTCGCCCTCAGTAGAGTGCCATGACGTCAACAGCTCACAGCAATCTCTAGCTCTTGGTCCAGGGCGATTCTCTCGCCTCAGCCTCCTGGACTACAGGCATCCACCACAACACCCAGCTATTTTTGTTGCAGTTGCCACTGCTGTTTTAGCTGGTCGGGGCTGGGTTGAACTTGTCACCCTCAATATTTGGGGTCGGTGCCCTACCCACTGAGCCACAGGCACCCAGAAAAGAAGCCTTTACTTTTTTCTTGCACTTGGTATTGTCTCTAATTTTTACCTCCTCGCTATTTACCTTGACAATATCTTTGACTGGAACCTCGTTCTTCTCATGTTTACCTCAGGCCATTGTTTATATATCCATATCCCATAGATCAAAGAACAGGAATCACCTTAAGAAGTAATATTTATAGAGAAGATTAATGCCCTCAGAAATTATGAGTGGGGAATCATAATTAATGCATTTGCAGTGGAGGAAATTGAGGCTCACAAATAAGACCCAGATCTCTGAGGTAGAAAGTGGGGAAATTCAGTATATAAATTCAGGTCTCATAATTCCAGAGCCTTTAACAAATCTACAGTTACACTGGCCTTGATACTAACCAGAAAAAAAAAATTGTATCACTTGATTCATTCAGTCCCCTCTACCTGAGTATTTGGCTACTGTCTTCTCTCTTTCCATATTTTAGAATTCTTTTTTTTTTTTTTTTTTGGTAGAGACAGAGTCTCACTTTGTCACCCTTGATTGAGTGCCGTGGCATCACACAGCTCACAGCAAACTCAAACTCCTGGGGTTAGGCAATTCTTTTGCCTCAGCCTCCGGAGTAGCTGGGACCACAGGCACCCGCCACAATGCCTGGCTATTTTTTTGGTGCAGTTCAGCCCGGGCTGGGTTTGAATCCATCACCCTCGGTATATGGGACCAGCTCCTTACTGACTGAGCCACAGGCACCACCCATATTTTAGAACTCTTTCCTTTGCTCCAGAGAATTCTGGCTTAGCGATAGAAAGACCTATTTTATTAGAAAAATGTACTATGACTCTTGCTGAGATTCTCCAATTTTCAACCTAGTACTATTCTTCAATTTTCAACCTAGACTCAGTAAAGAAAAGAGAAATTATTGAAGATTCAAAAAAACTCAAAATTATATTTTGTGAAAGAACTTTTAGAATATTTAGGAAGTGGCCAGGTGCAGTGGCTCACACCTTTAATCCTAGCACTCAAGGAGGCAGAGGCGGGTGGATTGCTTGAGCTGATGAGTTCAAAACCAGCCTGAGCAGGTGGTGCCTGTGGCTCAGTGCGTAGGGCGCCAGCACCCTTTTACCGAGGGTGGTGAGTTTGAACTGGGTCCCAGACAAACTGTAACAACAAAAAAATAACCAGGTGATGTGGTGGGTGCCTGTAGTCCCAGCTACTGGGAAGGCTGAGGCAAGAGAATCGCCTAAGCCCAGGAGCTGGAGATTGCTGTGAACTGTGACACCACAGCACTCTACTGAGGGCGACAAAGTGAGACTCTGTCTCTTAAAAAAAAAAGGAAAAGAAAGAAAAAGACCAGTCTGAGCAAAAGCAAGAACTCATCTCTATGAAAAATAGAAAAACTGAGGCAAGATCGTTTGAGCCCAAGTTGGAGGTTGCTGTGAGCTATGACGCCATAGCACTCTATCCAGGGTAACAGCTTGAGACTCTGTCTCAAAAAAAAAAGAATATGTAGGAAGTATTTTAAATTTGTAGATTTTCAACTACACTATCCAGAACTACTGAATTTACTATTGGTGTTGAAAATGCTACTTAATTTCTGGAATTACTAATATAAAGAATGCAGATTGCTCAAGAAAAGGGAGAGATTTGTCAAGAAAAACTATTGAAGATTTTCTTTTCTATACTAAGAAGTACCTATGTTTTCCTTGAAGGTCAAGATCAGAAACTCATTCATAAAAAGCAAAAATTCCAAAAAAATTACAAAATAAAAATGAAATACTTAGTGCACTACAGATTTATTTTTTCTAAGACAGTCTCACTTTATTGCCCTCAGTAGAGTGCTGTCACATCACAGCTCACAGCAACCTCAAACTCTTGGGCTTAAGCAATTCTCTTGCCTCAGCCTCCCAAGTAGCTGGGACTACAGGCGCCTGCCACAATGCCTGGCTAGTTTTGGTTCTAGTTGTCCTTGTTGTGTGGCAGGCCTGGGCCAGGTTTGAACTGCCAGACCCAGTGTATGTGGCCGGTCCCCTAGCCGCTGAACTATAGGCACTGAGCCTGTACTACAGATTGTTGGTGGGAATAAGCAAGGAGTCCTCTAGGTATCTGTGTAGGTTTTTGGCAAGACACTATTGAAGCAAATGTACTGTGCTGGGATGCCTAAGTGTAAACTTTTGTCCTAAGAGGGGCATAGCCACTTCAATGGCTACTGAGAATAGGTAGGAATCATGGGGTCTCACTCTTGCTTCTGAACGTAAGTGATTCTCCCCCCTTCACCTCCCAGAGTGCTAGGATAAGCATGAGCCACCAGACCCAGCCTAAAGAAGTAAAATCTTTACAAACAAACAGGTTTTACAGTACTTTTGATAGTATTCAACATTTAAAAATCAAAAATGAAAGCTGTAGGAATGTATACTATAAGTTCTTATTTTCATGCAGATTGACATCCAAGGTTTTGTAAATTAAATTAGATATAAGGTGAAAGCTGGTACCATCTGGAAATTTAAAAAAAAAAAAAGCCTGTCCCTGAGGGTATAAGAAATGTAGGCCTTTTTTCTTTTTTTTAAGAAAAGGCCTACTTTGTTGCCCTCAGTAGAGTGCTGTGGCATCACACCTCACAGCAACCTCCAGCTCTTGGGCTCAGGCGATTCTCTTGCCTCAGTCTCCTGAGTAGCTGGGACTACAGGAACCTGCCACAACACCCGGCTATCTTTTTGTTGCAGTTTGGCTGGGGCTGGGTTCAAACCCACCACCCTCTGTAAAAGGGTGCCAGTGCTCTACTCACTGAGCCACAGGCACTGCCTGGCATATCAATTAAGAGGGTATATGAGCAGCACCCACAGCTCAGTGGGTAGCTCAGTGGGTAGGGCGCAGGCCACATACACCCAGGCTGGCAAGTTCAAACCCAGACGGGACCTGCTAAACAATGACACCTGCAATAACAAAAAAGAGCCAGGCGTTGTGGTGGGTGCCTGTAGTCCCAGATACTTGGGAAGCTGAGGCAAGAGAATTGCTTGAGCACAAGAGTTTGAGGTTGCTGTGAGCTGTGACATAACAGCACTCTACTGAGGGTGACAAAGTGAAACTCTCTCAAAAAACAAATAACACCAACAAAAAAACCCCAAACAAAAAAGGGGGTAAATGGTAGGGCGTGGTGGCTCACGAATGTGTTCCTAGCACTCTGGGAGGCCCAGGTGGGTGGATTGCCTGAGTTCACCAGTTGGAGACCAGCCTGAGTCAGAGCATGACCTCATCTCTAAAAATAGCCTGCAGTTCAGCAGCTAGGCATACACCAGAGGTGGCAGGTTCAAACCCAGCTAGGGCCTGCCAAACAACAACTACGACCAATAAAAAAAAAAAAAAAGAAAAAAAAAGGCTAGGCGTTGTGGCAGGTGCCTGTATTCCCAGCTACTTTGGAGGCTGAGGCAAGAGAAATGCTTAAGCCCAAGAGTTTGAGGTTGCTGTGAGCTGTGATGCCACAGCAGTCTACCCAGGGCAACATAGTGAGACCCTGTCTCAAAAAAAAAAAAAAGTATATGCCAGCCGAAGTGTTTCTAGATAGCTCCTTTGTCTAGACAAAAATGTGGCCCCACGACTTCTGACTACTGTCAATGATGAGCTTTACATCGAAAGCAGAGATATAAAACCTGACAGGTTTCAAATGTCCCTCCAATGGTCTATACCTTGAAAGTTGCTTCCCCAAAGCTGAAAGATTATCTGTTCTGAGGGATCAGGTCACCATCTGTGTCTCTGAGACACCGACCTGAGTTGAATGTGATCACTTCCAAGTGTAAAACACTTAAACTATAATCCCTTTCAGATTGATTCTGAGGAGGCCGCCCACCTAAATGCCTCGTGAAAGTGGCCCACCACACATGACTGGGAATTGGAACTTTTTTGAGACAGAGTCTCACTTTGTCGCCCTCGCGTCCAGCCTGGAATCGGAATTTTCCCTTCGGCTTTTAGCAGATCTTGGGTAATGCAATAATTAATTACCCTCCCTCATGCCTCACTTTCCACATTCGCAAAGAAAGCCTCAGTGAGAATGACATTTCCACAGATGCATAGCCCATATCACCTTCTACAAAGTTCTGTTAATAAGTGGGCCAGATAATTGATTTCTCCTAAAACTGGCCGAATGGTGCTCTGGCTGGAGAAAGAAGAGGTTAGAATACAATGGACAGTGTCTCAGGCATCAGCCGGTTCCCATAGCTGTTTAGGAAAGCAGGTGACTGCCTTTGTTGGATGCTCTGGAAAAAACCCCAGGTGCGGGCGGGAGAAGAAAAGGAGCAGCACAGAAGACCCTCTAGATTAAGGCAAAAGTGAAGTAGACTTTCCCGCCTCATATCCTTCTCACTGCTCCGCCTGAACCCGCCCCTCCTGTCCCGGACCCGACGCGGTTGGAAAGGAAGGGCAGCCGTTGGAAAGGGGGCGGTGCTTCGCTCCAGAACTGTGCGTCATCCCTGCAACCAAAGGGCTCCGAGTGGTGAACAAACTACAACTCCCAGAAAGCCAGGCAAGGCCAACTCTCTACCCCTCCCTCCAGGGCTGCTCACCATCCGCGGGCCCAGTGCATTCTGGGATTGTAGTCCTGCCACCTGCCACCAAAGCTGGTGAGGGAATACGACACCCCGCATGCCTTGCAATGGCCCCGCCTCTGCCCTCGCCTAGGTGAAGGGCTATAGCAGTTTCACCTAGCTGACTGGAACCTGATTGTTCGGAAACCTCTCCTGCCTGGGCAGCATGATTGTGGTCAGGGCGACTAGTCTCACCCTGTAATTTGACACTACATTTTCAGGAGATGCCAGCATTTGGCTTGTCTTGTCTGAAATCTGATTCCTCATAGACCGGATAGCTTTCTTAGTTGACTCAGGGTTGCCGTGATTGTAGTTGCCCTCCTCGCCCCATGTATCCACCCTCCATCACCTCTTTCCCTCCACCCTTCTGTTTCATCTGCTTTACCCTTTCCTCCCCACCCCCACCTTGCACTTTTGGACATGGGCATGTTGCCCCTCCATAGGAATGGAGCAAAAGGCCCATGGGCCTGGAAGTTCTCAAGCTTCTTGAGAACCCAGACAGGAAGTTCCCTGGTGAATGTCTGTTTGTCTTGGTTCATTGTCTAAAGTGAAAAATACCCAGTCCCTGGTAACCTTGCTCTCAGCACCCTAGGAACACCCCAGGATGCCTAGGTTGGCAATATGGCTCACACCTGGGTCAGGCCTCTTAGAGGGATGCTCCTGTCACTGTTACAGAAAACACCACAAATGAAAGGTCCTATCCCAGTGTCATTAGGTAAGGAAACTCAGCCACACAGAAAAGGGACTCCTAAGCTGCTTATGGGGCCACATCCACCACTTGTCATACTCCCACTCAGGCTGGTTCCCAGAACTTTAGTATCCTACTGTGAATCCCTTGGCCATAATTGACAGAGGCCAACAAGACCCACAGTGCCCCATGGTCCTTCTTAAAGCATTAGGAAAGTAGCTGCTGAAGTAATAATACACTGTCTATATTTCTGATCTGAATAAGGCTTCTTTGGGAATTCTTTTGACTTTTTTCCTTTTTTTTTTTTTTTTTTGAGACAAGAGTCTCACTCTGTGCCCTGGGTAGAGTGCTGTGGCATCACAGCTCACAACAACCTCAAACTCTTGGGCTCAAGCAATCCCCTTGCCTCAGCCTCCCAAGTAGCTGGGACTACAGGCACCTGCCACAAAGCCCGGCTAGTTTTTGTATTTTCAGCAGTAGAGACAGGGTTTGTCCTTTCTCAAGCAGATTTCGCACCTTTTGAGCTCAGGCAATCCACCCACCCCTGCCTTCCAGAGTGCTAGGATTATAGATGTGAGCTACCACGTCCAGCCTTGATATCCATTTTTAAATATCCAGTTAGAAACACTTTTAATAATTTGCTGTTAAAACTTAACTGCGATAATTCTCTTAATTTGTTTAGCTTCTCAGATTGAGCACTACACTACTACATGCTTCTGAAATAGGAGTTGGCACAGTCTCAATTCTGTGCAGGGAGAAGACCAGAATATCCATTGCATATCTTTCTGGAGTGTTAGCTGTCAAAAGGTGTAGAGGTGCCACAAGGAACCAGGTGAAGTAGAGTTAATAGCAGAAATTTATTAGGAGCATCTGCAAACAGTTGAGATGACACCAAAGATGGAAAATGGCAACCACCCAGAGTTAGGGTGGGAGTCTCTCTCTCTTTTTTTTTTTTTTTTTAAATATGGAACACTTCACGAATTTACATGTCATCCTTGCACAAGGCCATGCTAATCTTCTCTGTATTGTTCCAAGTTTTTAGTACATGTGCTGCCGAAACAAGCACACAGGATGTGGCATAAGTGTAGCTCAAGAGGTGGCAGGGTATGCCATGATACAGATTAAAGGTCATCTGTTGGCTCAGCACCCGAAGCTCAGCAGTTAGGGTGCCGGCCGCATACACCAAGGCAGGTGGGTTTGAACCCGGTCCAGACCCAGGCCAGCTAAATGACAATGACGACTGCAACAAAAAATAGCCG
>CAUYON010108612.1:0-87436 GCA_963573935.1 Arctocebus calabarensis
TTTTTTGTGAGACATCAAATGGTTTTCTTCCATAGGCTTTGGACACTTTAGTAGATCTGAACCAGGGGGTAAGGTTTCTGGAGAACTCCTAGAGGCATACTTGTCTTGCTGGTCCTCAGAGATATTACCATTCTGACTGAAACTGTCGACAGGCAGGTCCTGAGTCCCCCGGCCTTCTGGAGTGCTAGGGGAATTAGAGTTAGAATTTACAATCTGGAGAGAATGTGAGACAGGCAGAAGGGTTGAAGGCAGCGGTGGAGGGGCAGGGATGGCAGCAGCTGCAGGGGGCAGTGGGAGGCCTGCAGTGGATTTTTCATTGGTGGTATTCAAATGACCATTTAGTGTTGGCGGTACCCTGTTCATCAAGTGAGATATTCGGGCTTTTTTATTCATTAATGGATCAATAAAATCTGAATCCAAAACACGTTTCTGAGGGAGAGAAAAGGAGAAAAGTGAGTTTTCACTGAAGAGAAATAATTCAATACACATATGAATGGCTAAACAGCAGAATAACCTTACTCATACTAAAGTCTATTATCACAGTTGTGTTCACCTTTCTCTATGCTTAAGCTAAAACCTAATAAACTAATAACAAAAAAACAAAGCAACAAACAACAAAACAACCAAAAGTGAGGCAAATTTTCTTGTCAAAATTTTAATGTCAAAGAGCAGAATCTGGCAAACATGTTTCCTGTAGTGTTTACTCAATTCTTTCCAATCACATAGCCCCAGCCTAAGTTCCTAGAGCAGCGGTTCTCACCCGTGGGTCGCGACCCCTTTGTAACAATGAAAATACATCCTGCATATCAGATATTTACATTACAATTCATAACAACAGCAAAGTTACATTTATGAAGTAGCAATGAAAATAATTTTATGGTTGAGGGTCACCACAACATGAGGAATTGTATTAAAGGGTTGTGATATTAGGAGGCATAAGGAAGGTTGAGAACCACTGTCCTAGAGACTGCTGATTTCTGTGGATTACACCACTCAGGGGAGTATTAAACAGAAGCAGCTGCTTTCCACTGCTGGCCATGGTTGACCTAGTTATATGAAATGAGAGGAGAAAGCAATTTGTTTCTTTGACTCTGTGAGAACTGACACAGCTAGGCAAAAGGAGATAAGCTTCCACTTATATTAATCTCTAATGTGCTAAAATGCTCCAGTTGTGAATATTTTGGCTGTCATTTATCATTTCATCTGTCTTATAGCAGAACAGTCAGCCCTTTCAGGGTAGTTTCTCTAAGTATCTCTATTACTGTTGAAATGCTATTTAACTGTTTTACCCTTATATATCTTCTCATCAGATTGCAAGATAAGTGTTAATAACTGGTCCATTAAAATAATGTGTTGGTACTTTGAAGAAAATTATGCTAATACTAGTCCAATCCAGCAACAACAATAGCTGCTTATTAAGTTAAAAGGGAAATTTAGATAGTTGAAAAGTGTAAAACATAAATTTATATTTTATGTTTAAATGTAATGCTGTGGCTCTTATTATTAGCTTGAAAGAAAACAATCAATGCATTACTTTATTCTGTTTTGAATGTAACACCATTTGCTTGGCATGCAGTATATAATTTGATCGGAATGGAAACAGTTTTGTCATCATTGGCATTAAAAGTGGCCTCCTCACACGCACAAGTGAGGACAGAATTGCTTCACATTTTGCTTCCTCTCTGGTCCTCATAGTAGGTTTCTAGCCTTTTCTCGGGACATGGGACTTTTGCTCACGACATGTTTACTATTCTCCACACATCTATCTGCTTTTCTAATTCTTGGGAGTAGGGTACAGAGAGAGAGGAGACAGTGTGTCCGTGGTACTGGGGTGGAGAAGTATGTCCCATGGTCCATCCAAGCACTTGGGATACTGAGAGGGTTTTGGGGCTGGCCAGTGGGCTGAGAGCCAGGCAGGCTGGAACTCTGGCACTGTCCAGGACTTCCTTGCCTTTTTCCAGGATAAACTCATCTCTTGGGGGAAACGCTAAACTGGAGAGCAATCTGATTGGGAGTATTCTGATAAGAATCAAATTGAAAAAGGCTGTAAGAAAACTTATGAAAATGCTATCACTTTTCACTTATTTCTGTAAGAATATTTTTCTGAAACATGTTTCAGACAAAATTAAATATCTTCAGTTTTCCACATCATCTGAGAATTATAGGGCACTGGATAAGTCTTCTAGTTCATGACCAAATTGAAAAGGAGAAAATCTACAATGAAATATAAACTTAAAAAATGAAAGCAAAGTACACATTAAGTACTCTGACAAGCACTGTTATGTAGTGGAGTGTGTGGTGGGCTGGAGCTGAGGCCTAATCCCCAGGCCGAGCTGGGCTGCAAGCTAGTTGTGCAGCTTTGGGCAGGCAAGCTTCACTTGCACACCAGAGGACCTGGCTAGCTGGCCCCGAGGGTCCCTCAGGTCTGTGATTCCACAGCCCCATGGAATACCTGAGGAGAAGATACTGCGTCTCTGCTAGAACACACTGGAGATTCTGAGCGGCTGGTGCTGGCAGCATTCTGAGATGGATTTAGTTTTCTGTAAAGGACACACATACTATGTGTTACGAGAGAGAATTTTAAAGTTTTCAAGATAGAAAGCTTACCCTTGATTCTCTTTCCCACTTTAACACTAAAATAACAATGATTGAAATAAATACTTATCTGCATCTTTTTTTGTAGTTTTTGGCTGGGGCCAGTGCCCTACTCCTTGAGCCACAAGCGCCACCCAATCTGCATCATTTTTAAAGGAAAAAGAAGAAAAATGGAAGAAAGCGCTTACCTGGAGAGCACCGACTCCAATGATCGTCTGTCTATTTCGTTGTACCCAGGCCAGTCTCTCTGAAGTTCTTTAAAAACGTAATCCTTTAAGGTATACGAGAGGTCCTTGGGATTTAGATTGGCTACCTGGTATGTGGTGTAAAAACAGAACATTAGATATTTTGCTAACCTAAAACAGGTGACTTTTAGGATTTATGCTGAAAACAATTATACCAATTGGCCCCAAAGGGATTGTTGGTTTTGTACATGCCAGATTTCAGTAAAAGCCATTCAACTTCACTTTAGGAATTAAAGCTGTATGTATGTGTACATATATATATATGCCTGTGTTTTTTCCCTGAATGGTCATTACAGTTTGTCATGTTTCAAATAATTAAATAAAAAGCCCACATTAAAAAAAAATGGGGGAAGATATTTTTAAAATCATTTTTTTCCTAGTCAAACGAATCCTCAGGGTGTGGGAGGGGAAGACATTCTCAGATCCCAGTGGATATCTGACACTGTGCTTAGTACCCAGCCCCACAGACACTACTTTTCCTATATACACATACCTATGACAGTTTAATTTATAGATTAGGCAAAGTAAGAGATTAACTTACTATTATTATTAATAACTAATAATAAAACAACAATTATAACAATGTGCCAGAATCACTACTTTTGTGCTTTGGGGCCATAACAAAGTAAAACAAGCACCAAGACGCCGCGTATCTGATCAGCGAGATGGCTGCTGAGTGATTAAGGGACAGGTGGCCCATACAGAGTGGACATGCCGGGCAGCAGGAGTCAAGTGCAGGGTAGGCAGGACAGAGTGGGACAGCATGAGATTTCATTGCAATTATCAGAACTGTGTTCAATTTAAAACCCGGAAATGATTTATTTTTCCTTTTAGTATTATTGGACAGTGATTGATTGACCTCAGGTAAATGCAACCTCAGAAAGTGGAAGCCAGGATAGGAGGGGCTACTGTATTGCCAATATCATTATTTATCTCTTCTCATTAACTTCTTTACTTTCCAGTCCCAGTGAAAATCCTTTATCACTTGCATTAAGTAGAAACCAAACAGAACCCAAATGCTGGGTTAAAACTTTCCTTTAGTCAGCAACAGAAATCGTTATCACAAACAGTATCAATCTGAGAACCCTCTCTGTCCTTTTTTTTTTTTTTGGACAATCAATCTTGCTCCCCATATATTCCAATTCTCTTGAAGAACCACTTATTTGAGTCTTTGAAATTCCCAAAACTGATAAATGAAAACAAAAACCAAAAGAATTCTCAAATTACTGTTATTAGTCAGCCAGTTTATTCCCAAGCACAATCTTTTCTTGCCCCTTAACTACAACTCCTAGTGTCTAGTCTGAGAACCTGTTAACTTCTCAAGTGCACAGATGCATGTGCACAACCAACAGCCGTTTTCAAGGCTGGAAGAAAGGTGCTTTTGCCTGTCCCTTCCCACTGGAATGGTCTTTACTTGACTTCTTTCTGCGTCTTTTTAAAGTAATATTAAATTTGATAGTTTATGCTTCCCTCATAGTTCAGCTGAGTAGAAAATAGTAGGCTTAGCTTCAAATTTGTGAGTAAATTAACAGACAATACAACATGATTTCTTGAAGTGTAAAAAAAGCAAGAACTCTTCCATTTAATGACCTCAGCACTACACACACAACACCCGCCCCTCAGCAATCCTGTCTCCAGCCTTCTGTGACAGGACGTCCTGGTTCCCTCCTCTCTCAGGACCTTCTGGAAGTCTCCTTTGCTCACTGCTCTGTATGCTGGAGTGCTGAGGGCCTATCTCTGTCCAGTTTTCTTCAATCTCATTTCCTCCTAAGACGATTTCATTCATGTCTATGGCATCCAAGCTACTCATTCCTGAACGTGTAACTCCAGCTCTAACTATCCTCTGAATGCCAGAACTGCTGACGTCCGTCTCTGTTCGGATGTGTCTAACAGCGTCCATTCACTCAGAATTCTGGTCCTTCCTCGCCCCTCATCCCCATTCTTCTTCTATCCATCTCCCTTTCAGTCGATGGCTCAATATCCATTCAGTTGCGCAGGTCACATACCTAGTCGTGATCACAGATTTCACTTTCTCCCTCACCTCTTGCTATACCCAATCCACTGGTAGGCCTTGCTACAAAATACATCCCTGATCTGACAGACCATCTCCACTGCCCATACCAGGTCAAACCACCCGCACTTGGTGCCTGGATTTCTGTAGTAGGCTTTGTTCTCTCTCCTCTACTCTGCCCCCTCCCCCCCATGACATTTCAAGTGATCTTATTAAAAGCATAATTATAGCATATCATTACTAAAACTCTATAATGATTTCCCATCTCACTCAAAATAAAACCTAAGATTCTTGCCCATGGCAACACTCCTCTGATGTTCAGCCTCTGCTTCACATAAACCTTCTCTTCCTCCAGGCTTCTAGAAGTGCTGACTCATCTTCTTCTCTCTTCCTCATCATTTGACTAAAATGAGAAAACGGTTTCCCATTCTCTCCACTCAAAGTAGCTGATCCCTTCCCCAGCTCTGCTTAATTCCCAACTCTATGTGAAATTGTCTCATGAATAAGCTCCATGAGGGCAGGGACTGTCTATTGGGATCACTTTGGGATTCTAGCCTTTAGAACATTGTCTGCTACATTTTAGGTACTTAATACACTGAACTGAATGAAAGCATGTTGAGCTTGAGCCAAATATTCAAATGTTAAACTTGAAAAGGTAATTCAGCTTTATTTATTTTTTAGAGACAGTCTCATTCTATCGCCCTTGGTAGAGTACTGTGGCGTCACAGCTCACAGCAACCTCCATCTCCTAGGTTTAGGTGATTCTCTTGCCTCAGTCTCCTGGGTAGCTGAGACCACAGGCACCTGCTAGAATGCCTGGCTATTTTTTTGTTGCAGTTTGGTTGGGGTCAGGTTTGAACCTGCCACCCTCAGTATATGGGGCCAGAGCCACAGGCGCCGCCCATTATTCAGCTTTATTAAGTTGTTTTTCTGATTTTTAAAATTTATTTTTTTCAGGAAAATAGTCATTGTGAGGAAAAAATTTCTTAATATACATTTGGTAGTATTAAACCAAATTTCCTTGTGGATGTTAAGCATTTTTAAATTTAAAACAATCTTTCAAATTTCATTGTGAGCCAACAACTTACTTTATTTTGAAAACTTACTACTTGGGTGACTTAATAATGTCACAGGGTGCTGAGAACTACTGTACAAATAACAGATCAACAAATAATTCCATTGGCATAGGCGATCCAGGATTTATTATTTTAGGTAACTTGTTTGGACCAGTTTGTCTGAGACAGAAACAAATTTTAGGGTGATTTATGTAGCTTGGTGTTCTTTTTCTTTTACCTTCATGCCTACTTTTGGTCAGTTTTATTGGAGCACAGTCATTTTATTTTTCTTGTTAGCTGCTAGGAATGTTCAGGAAAGGGAACATAAAATTCGTTCCCTTTTCTACTCAGCTGAACTGTGAGGGAAGCATAAACTATCAAATTTAATACTACTTTAAAAAGACACAGAAAGAAGTCAAGTATACACAAGGTACATGCTCAAAAAAAAAAAAAAAAGAGGTAGATGTTATTTGGCCTTCTATTTATCTATCTTTTCAGTAGGCCAGTAGTTTCAGCCCTATCACACACTTGAATCATGAGGGCCTTACACCATATTGGTGCCTACGCTCTACCTTGGGTCTCCAAGACTTGGCTTTAGTTGGTTTAGGGTAGAATGTAGGCACTGGCATTTTAAAAATTTCCTCAGCAGATTTTAGCAGGCAGCCAGGATGAGATGATGTTCTGGGTTCTAGTGACCAGTACTAACGACCCCCATGTCCTGCCTGCTCGGGGTTGACTAACCTGCATTCTCAGATATGTCTGTCTGAACACACACGGCACATGTCATCACACAGCCACTGCCAGGCAACAATAGCAGCCCCGTGTGAACTGCCTCCATCCCCTGACACAGAAGGTAACTCACAGCCCATCTGGAGATGGAGTTATCAAACATTTTGTGATTTATAACCTATCTCTTCCCATTTTCTCCAAAACTGAAACATACACATTCACATCTGTATTCATTCTCTCATCTTGTCTTTTGAGCTCTTGAAACTGCTATGTACCTTTATAGGATTTAAAGTGTTTTCAAAAAGTGCTCAAAGGATGTAATAAAAATCCTTAAAACTGACCAAGATATCTTGAGGATTGGCTAACCTCAAACTAGAGATGGTTGAAAAAAACAGACTTGAAAGTATTATTTCTTGAATAATAAATAAAAACCTATAGTTGTTTTAATGATAAAATTTAAGAATGACTTTGAAAATGTGTTGCTTTAAAAAAAAATTAAAGAAACAGATCTGAATGTGAAATCAATATGAAAAATATAGGAAGCTAAAAAAAAGAAAAGAAAAAAATAGGGCAGTGCCTGTGGCTCATCGAGTAGGGTGCCGGCCCCATATACCGAAGGTGGTGGGTTCAAACCCAGCCTCAGGCGAACTGCAAAACAGAAAAATAGCCGGGTGTTGTGATGGGTGCCTGTAGACCCAGCTACTCGGGAGGCCGAGGAAAGAGAATTGCCTAAGCCCCAAAGTTGGAGGTTGCTGTGAGCTGTGTGACGCCACAGCACTCTACCAAGGGTCATAAAATGAGACTCTGTCTCTACAAAAAAAAAAAAAAAAAAAAAAAGAAAAAAAATATAAACATTTACAGTATGATAGATCACTGGCTTTAACAAAAAATAATGGCCTGATTTTATACTTAAGCTTGTGATTATAAGGTAAATAACTGACCCTTTTTCATAAGGGGTGCTCAACCTGAGGCCAGCAGGCTGCAAACAGATTTTTTGAGGTCTGTTTTGCTTATCTATGGTGTCAGATATTTTGAAAAGTATACACAGACCTTTTTTTACTGCTCATCAGCTTGTGTTAATGTTTGTGTATTTAATACGAGGCCCACCATAACTCTTAGTCTTACAATGTGTGGCAGAAAAGAAAAAAAGCTGGACACCCTGTTTTACATTTTCACACCCTTTAATGTAGATAAGTAACTTATCTTGGCATACCCAGTGGAAGAAAAAGGTAGAGTAATATGTGTAGGACAAATTCTAAACTATTTATAATAGTAGGCAAAAATATTTTGGCGTTATATAAACCAAAGACCAATAAATGCATTGTACAACTTCAACTATGTAAACCAATGAAAATTCAGGCAGCAGTTGAGGTGATTCAAAACTACAAACAGACAACTAACATTTCTCGCCTAGAATTTCAGGGCAAAATCCGATTTGTCCCAAATAAAGACAATGCTCATGTTTCAACTAGTTTTTAATTAAATTCTTAAAACAAGATGATTTAACTTAATAGTCAGGAGTTATATTACATGCCATTAATCAAACTGATTCTGAAATTTCCCCATCCCAACAATAATGGATAACGACCACAAGCCTTTTAAAATGGATTTTTCAAAGAGAAAGTAAGCAGAAGGACTACTCTCCCACTGTCCTCACCTGTTGCAGAATTGCTCCCAGGGAGTTCTTGTCTTTTAGACTGACGCCATCTTTTTGGAGTCGAGCAAGCAGCTCAGGTTTCTTGTAGGCCTTCAGGGCCAGTAAATGAATCACCCTATCCCTATATGGTCGCTGAGAGACACTGCAGCTGCTGTGTGTCTTTCGGATTGTGTTGGCAGGGTTCATGGGGGTGGACCTTTTCCTCTCAGGTACTGCGTCTGAGACAGCTTGAGGTGCTTTCCGAATTTGCACTCTTTTCCCTAAAGTCCAGTGGAAAGGACATTGTTACATGTTTGCAAGTTAGAACACAGGGAGCATCTCGGGATCCAGAGCTAGGATTCAGGTACCTCTTCACCTCTGGAGGGAATAACGGGCACTCTGTGTCCATTTTTACTTTAAAGAGATGTACGAACAGAAAGCATTTTAAATAAATGGCTTAAAATATTAATTAGGAATTTTTTTAATAAAATGTTTATTTTGGAATAAATACTGTACATGCCATTGCTGAAAAGCAGGTAGGAACACAGTGAAGACGGAAGATGTGAGAAACACCTGTCGGAGCTCACTGAGAAGACAATCGTGGCTGAACTGAGGTGTCACCTTAAGCATTTCAGATTCAGAAGCCAGAAGGAGGGCTCAGCATCTATTAGTGATAAGTCTTTTTCTACAGGTCATGACAAATCTGAGGGTCAAAAAATAAAACAAACCAACCAAGCCCCGCAGAGAGCCTAACAAACAGATCTCCCCTTAGGAAGACTACACAGGTAAGTAAGTTAGATGACAGTGTTCCTCTAAGTAAGTTAGAGGAACAGTGTGGAGGAGGCCCTCACACCACTCCTGCCATTCCTGCAGTCACCCCATTCATTGCCTATTTAGGCTGAACAGGAACAGTGCGGAGGAGGCCTTCACACCACTCCTGCGTGAGCCGGCCATTCCTGCAGTCACCCCATTGCCTGTTTAGGCTGAACATTGACACCTGGCCAGTGGCTCCTTCTAGACCACGTCTCTATGGGCAGAAGTGACCTGGACCCTGGTGTGCAAGTGTGGCTATCTTGGCTGCTGGTCACTGATGACCTCAGGAATCATTCCTTGATAAGGAACAGAGAGTAGCTCAAAACTATGTTAAACCCTCCTTTTTAAAAAAATTTCAAATTAATCTTAGGGTACAAATTTTTAGGTTACATTGTTCTCACTTCCAGGGAGCCCTAACCCAGGGGGCGTGTTACATACCCTGTGTGCGCATTAGATGAGATCCTGTCTTATGCCCTCCCTCCTTCTGCCAATTGTCCTTCTCCCTTCACCTTCCCTCTACTCCCGCAGTAGATTATATTTGTGTTTTATTTCATATGAGCATGTAATTGTTTACATATTGGTTTCATATTAGTATGGAATACACTGGATATTTATTTTTCCATTCTTGTGATACTTTACTAAGAAGAATATATTTCAACTTCATCCAGGAAAATGTAAAAGATATAAAGTCTCATCTTTTTTTAATGGCTGAAAAATATTCCATGGTATACATATACCACAGTAAAACCCTCATTTTGTGATTTCTGAGGTGGTGGCTTTAACTTTATTAATACACAGTAAGCCCTAAATCTATGTGCTCTGGCTAAAGAGGGGAAGATCTGGTAATGACATACACTATGTGGCAACTACATTAGGAATAAGACTAGCAACTAGAAATAATGGATAAGTAAAGGCAGCTTCTATAAGCTATAGTGTGGGGTGAAAATAGCTTACCAGGGCAAGAGCTTTACTGAACAATAATTCTGTCCAGGCTGGGCTCCCCAGGCCCTGTCAGAGAGCCTATCTGTTCTGATTTCATCCTGCCTCTAGTAAGGGAAAAAGGATGAACGCTCTCAGGAAACCTCTACCAGCTGGTATCTTGCTGGACATAATCAATTACAAATATCAAATCAACCTACTGCACAATAAAGAAAGTCAACATTAAGAGGATCTTAATTAATTAAGAGGATGTGATCTGCCTACTGATCAGAAAAACTATTAAATTACAATTAGAGCTTTAGAGATAGATTTAAATCTAGTTTCTATATTTTTCTTAATTTAGATTCAGCTGGATCAATGTCAGACAGGAAAGAAACATTTAACCATGCACCAATTATGTGGGGAACACTGTGCTGAGAGTTTCATATATGCCACATACTGTCTCACTGAGTCTCACAGTAACCTGAAAAGGTGGTCTCTGACCCTACTTCAGATGAGAAAACTTAGGGCTGTAATGGGATATGCTCAAATGCATTAGTGCTCACTTGGCATTTGGGAGGTTCTGTGATTTGATTAACACTCAGCTTTCCCTATTTGTACTTATTTGCAACAAAGGCTTTATAAGCAAATATCTACTGTTTGCTTCACATTAGGCTGTAAGCTCTGTGAGGGCAGGGTTGTGGCTGCACATGCACCAGCTGACCCTGCATTACTACTTGATGACTAAGTGAATGACAGCAGGAGAGGAAGTAAGCAGAGAAGCAGAAGCCAACATGATTCACATTTTCCCACATTTCTAGGCTGCAAGAGCATGAACGCACACTGAAATTTCTACTGTGGTAAATACAAACTTTCCAGTCCACCATTTTTCAGTTGTAATAGCATAATACTACATATATTATTATTCCTTGAAATTTTCATAGGAATTTGTTAAGAAAGAAAAATTTGGATCAATGTCACAAAGACTCAGAAAATGGTAAATTCCACACTCTCTTCTCTTTTATCTTAAAAAAGAAGCCCATTTACCTGGCATTTTTCCTAACCAAGCTAACTGTAGACCTCCCCCCTTCCTTAATCTCTCTACCCTCCCCTTTCCCAAGGGGAAACACAGGATGTCTTTTAGCTGAGCTCACACTCTAGGACAGGTAATGTAGAATGAATTCAAGCCAGCAAGGCAAAAAAATAAAAACAGGAATGACAGTATTGCCACTGTGTTCTAGGTGCCGTACCTTCCCTGTACCCATGATCCCCTCTGATCAGTGTCTTAGGAGGTCTCCAGGTCTCCAAGTCTACTGGGCTTACCTCAGCCCTCCCAGAAGCAAGCGCAGAGCAGACAGACGCGAGAAACTAACTTTGCCCTTAAGAGGGTGTGAGTATGAGTCTGACAAGAAATCAGGAGTCCCTTCAGGCAGAGGACGGCACTGGAGCCTCACCTTGGTCATCATGTCCCCATGAATCCTCTACCCCCAATACACTCACATCACCCTTTGCGTCATTTTCTCTTAGATAACCCCATTGGAGGATAACCCATTTCAGTCCAGTGCTTGAAAGAACAACTCAGTCACATGGGCTGCTTAAGTATACCCAAAACATCCTTTGCTCACTACTTCCCCATCCATTTTGTTCCTATTTATAAAGGAGTCCTCTGGTTTAAAGGAGACTATATATGAAGAAGACATTGGTGCTATAATTATCCGCAGAAATGAGATGCTAAGGAAAAAAAAATAAAGCAGAAAAATGTCAGGTTTAAAGTGGGCAGAAGAAAGGCTTGTTTTTATTTTCTATATTTGCTTCAGAAAAGCCCTTTTAATAAAGCCTCTGGGAGAACCTAATTCTCTTTCCAGACCCAACTGCTAATCAATTCCCTTGGCTCTTTATATAAACAGCAGCAGTGGGTCGACAGGGCTGGGTAATCTGGGACTATAACTGAATTGTTGTTTCATAACAAGGAGTCCGATTCTAGTTTCTCCATTTAATATGAGATGGCAAAAGTATCTATCCCTCAATCTAATGGTACTGAGTAAATAATCTGAAGCAAGGTGTTAAAATAGTCCTTCAAAAAGGCATGGAGACTGTAGCCACCTTCTGCAGTGTTTCCCTGTTCTGTGGAACCACAGCAGAAGCCCTGGCAACACAAACCCAAAGATTTAACACCTGAGCAGGTCTGCGACAGTGACGTGGCTCTGCTTGGTTAAATACGTAATCCACTGCAATGAAGTCCATCTCCACCATTTGGCATTTGTGATTATTAATTAAAAAGGTTTACCACCAAAATATGTATGCCCAACAGTCACAAAATATTAGAACGAATATCTCTTCTTCAATATTAGAGAAAATTAAGTTGTTAAATGATTTATCTGGTTATTCAAACATGTGCTAACTCATCAAAAATAAGGAGGGTGGGGGTAGAAATTTGGGAAATTAGAAACAGAATCCTAATTAGAAATTAGGTTAGTTGAGTTACTTTATACACCTAAATGTGAGTGCATATAAAATTTGCAATTCAATAAAATTCTAGAATTTAGGTAGAAGTCAGTGAGTAAATGTAAGATATGGGTAAACCATAAGTAGTGGTGATTAGTGATTATTTTTCAACAAAGGGGAGGGATTATAATAACATAACAGTGTTTGTGACTAATGTAAATATCACAACTAAAGTGGAAATATTACTGAAAAAATAATGTTTTCTTTAGCCTAGCGGAAGGTTGCCTACACTTAGTCCCGGGTGCCCAGGCGAGGTGACCCCAGGAGCACAGCCTTCTTCCCTTTCAAGTGGGTGTGTCCTCATCCGGCTGTGAGAGACCTGGAATCAGGCTGCACACCACCACAGTGGGACCAACATTTTTTGTATCCGTCCTCCACCCAGGCTGACACTGTTGAAAGCCACCTTGTTCTACAGGTACCTGGAAGCTGGCATAGGTGAGCTTTAGGTGTCATTTTGCATGACACGGTCAATGTCATGACCTTTATAAATTAAAGGGACATCTCCTACTGCTCCGAAGAAAGGATCCAACTTGCTAATGAGGCCATACTTACATCACTTGCTATTTGCTGATACCAACAACTTGATAAGTGAAATGGAGAGAGAATCATATCTTTCCTCATAAAGGTGAATATGAGATTCAGGTGAATAACTACATGAATAGTGCTAACTAATACCTTATATATAGCAAGTACTCAATAAGTACTGGGTAATACACTATTAAAGAGTGACTGGTTGACATTTTAAAAAACTGAATGAGCCAGACAGTTCTGAGATACTGAAAGAAGCAGGAAGATATAAATGGAGCTGCCTAAAGAAAAGAAATATATGGAAAGGGCTGGCAGTGGATAAGGCTAAAAGAGAAAGATCAAAATGGGATACAACAAAGTACAATAAAAACATCAAAACAGACAGTAGCCCATCAGAATACGAGTCTTCTGCTCCCCTATACTTAGAATTGATTGGACTTTTATTAAGAGTAGTGTGCCCAGTTTTGAACTCTGACATGAAGAGTAGAGGCAATCCAGAGGAGAGCAATACAGTAATTAAAGGGTTGAAATACAGGGATATTAAGACAAGTCAAAAGGAGGAGGGGTTGGCCAGATGCAGTGGCTCATGCCTATAATCCTAGCACTCTGGGAGGCCAAGGAGGGTGGATCGCTTGAGCTCAGGACCCCACCTCTGAAAAAACATAGCTGGGCATTGTGGCAGGTGCCTGTAGTCCCAGCTACTTGGGAGGCTGAGGCAAGAGGATCACTTGAACCCAAGAGTTTGAGTTTGCTGTGAGCGATGATTCCACAGCACTTTACTGAGAGTGACAAAGTGAGACTCTGTGTCTAAAAGAAAAAAAAAAAAGGAGCAGGGATTATTTAATTTAGAGAATAAAAGACAGAGGAGTTTACTGACAAGATTTAAGGGCAGAGAACTCACTGTGTTGAGAGAGTGAGCAGCCAGATCACTAAGGACAAGGCGAGGAGGGAAAGACTGAACAGGGCACCAGAGGGCACACGTGGGAGTGCGGAGCAGGGAGTGTGTGGACAGAGGGCGGCGGGCTCTCAGAACAGTGGAGGTGTAATCTGCTTCACATGTAAACTTTGATAATCCAAATTTCTTACGATTACTCCCAAAATGTATGCAACTATTTGTAATAAATTATTTGTAATGTCTGCAAATAATTCCAGGCACTACAAGTTTTCTAAAATTCCCAGTACCTTTAGTGAAGTTCTGGTCTGTGCAATTTGGGGTGTTGAACAGTCTGTTTTGTGTCTGTAAATGAGCTACGCCTGATTCTACCTACACACAACAAAAGATGTCAACACCAAGGGCACACACTGATCCTTCAGTGGAAAAGTGCCGTCATCATCACTGATTTCTTAGTATTCTCAGCTAGTTGTATTGGGAGGGGGAAAAAAAATCATTGTGGTGTTTTGAATCTTCTATTCCTTTGTCAAACACACTAATTTGCCTCACTGTTTGTAAGATGGAGGTATTGGACAGAATAAAGCAATATTTTCAAAGCTATAGCAACAGATAAAATGTACCAAAACGTACTGACAAAAGATCTTGTGTGGTTTTTTGGGGGTATTTTTTTTAACTTAATTTTTATTAAATCATAACTGTCATCAACACATGAAGGATAAACAAACTGTGGTTTGTGTATACCACGGAATACTATGCAGTCATCTTGTGTGTTTTAAAACAAATGGAGACTGAGCCTACTAGTCCAGAGAAAGAAAGAAGGCTGGAATTGTTACCTCACTCAGCAGGAGAGAGAATGTGAGAAATCTCATTGCTGGTAACTTACTGAGTAGGGGACTGGCCCCCTGGGTACAAATATCTGGGGAAGTCATGAATTGTTGTTAAACCAAACTAAATGTATCTAAGCTAAGCACCAAGTCCCAGGAGCACTGGCTTTGTTCCAAAGAGAGACAGACACTATTATTAAAGACACTGGTGAAGCTTCTCAAAGCTTAATGTATGATAGCTGCTTCAGCAATGGGTAAATACAGTAGCAGTGTTATATCAAACTTTGGAAAGATGTTGCTTAAGGGATTTGGTTCTTCAACAGACTGTTTTCGTGAGCATTCAAGTTTCCAAATTAATATTCTTTTATCATTTACTATAGAGTGACTTGCATTATTAAACTAAAGACTCCAACATCTCATTCCCTCTCCTGCTAATTCTATTACTGTTAACGGTCACTGTGAATTGACTCTAAAGTTATTAGGGCCATTGTTCATAAAAGAAAGGCTCATCTGACCAGACTGGTCTTACTCCTTCATCACCAGTATCTGAGTGAGTTGACGATAAACTGATGAGGGTGATGTAGGCTCTCAGCTAATAGGCAGATTAGGAGAAGAAGGGTTGCAACTGAGGCACCAAAGGGGCATCACTCCAATGTTCTGTTGTAAAGCTTTGCTATGAGCACATTTTATACTTTTGCAATAAAAAAGGAATCCTTGTTCTACAAAGATCCTCTGAAAATGTAAGCAAAATCTACAACAATTAAGTTACCAAACATTAATTTTGCTAGTCAATTTTACTGTAAATCTAGTCCTACACAAGGGCAAAACAAGAAGCATCTTGTCCATTACTGAAATGACACCGTTATTAGAACTTTGTGCAGTAGCATGGTTAGGTCCCAGTATTATAAAATAATAATAAATAGCCAACAGCTGACTTAGGATTTAGACAAGTTGTAAAACTTTAGTATCTGTTCCTCAATTTACCAGCAGTCTGAAAAGAACAAATGATTTTTTTTTTTTTTTACCATATCATACACAATCTGAAAACTAATTTCTATTCTATGTTTTCATTAACTTAACATTACTGGTATTTACCTACAGTGATCTTGAATCACTCCAATCAATCATCAAGAGGGAGAAAGGTATCTGTACAAACCTACATATGGTCCCCCCGGTTTGATAACTTTTGTGCTTCGGTTGCGGGATTCCTCTTCTGCCTGGGTCATTTTTTCTCGTGTCATCTGATATGAGTCATTTGTTGCACACACTGTAATTTTATCTTGTATAAATCCCAGGCAATTGAGCTGAGAGGCTCCAGAGCTGTCAAGACAAGTAGTAGCTTTATTAGAGATGGCTCTCATTTTGCACAATAAAGGTAAGCAAAAATTGTATAAAATTCTAAAATCAGGAGCCAACTATAAGTTTGCAGTTCAAAAATAATCAACATTAACTTTTAAATGTAAAGATAATTTAATATATTTAAGTTCTTTTTTGTATAACATTTTTCATATTCTGAATATAATGGATGAAATGAGTTTTCAGAGACCAAATCCATAAAATTTTAGAAAAAAAGATCAGTATTTAAAGACCAGAGCCCAAATGGGCACTATAGTTGTATCTTAATAGTCAGCTATTTTTAAAAATTACCTATCACTGATATAATAAATGTGCTTTTAGTGGAACTGCAATGTGAAGAGAGTTTTCTGGATGGAATGGGCTGGCCACAATTCTTTTTATTTCTAACAAGTTATTAATTTTAAGGCTAAAATACAGACAAACATGAAAGCTTACTTTAGTATTATTAATCGAAAGTTCTTAAAAGTTTGTATTTACTACTTTGTTCAATCTCTGTAAGATGTCCTATTTACATAGCAAATATTGATGAAAATACAAGATAAGTGATTTTTGCAGAAATATTAAAAAAACCTTTTAATAAGACAATCATGAATATTAACAAGGACCCAGAAGAAAACAATCATGAATATTAATAAAGATCCAGAAGATGAATAAAAGTAATATGGTAATATTAGGGAAATCATGGTAACAGTCATAACTGGTGTTTTACCTTAAAACAAATTAGAATATAAAAGTAATGACAGGCCAGGCATGTCATTCAGAATATGAATGCCTGTAATCCTAGCATTCTGAGAGGCCGAGGTGGGTGAATAGCTTGAGCTCATGGGTTTGAGACCAGCCTAAGCTAAAAGCGAGACCCCGTCTCTACTAAAAATAGAAAAACTGAGCCAAGAGGATAGTTTGAGCCCAAGAGTTGGAGGCTGCTGCGACCCACAGCACTCTGCCCAGGGTGACAGCTTGAGATTCTGTCTCAAAACGAAAAACAAAAAACAAACAAACAAAAAAACAGTAATAGATATTAGAGCTCTGATCCTCCATTTCTAAACTTAATTGGAAGTAACTTTGTTATGATGCTAAGAAATAAGGGTTGCTAAAAATTTTTATAAATAATATTAACTGTGTTTTACAAATGTTATTATTTAAAACTCAGTTCATTCATTTCATAATACTCATTGGGCAGGGACAGCATGCATGGTGATGTGAGAGGCACAGAGACAGACATCGCCCTCCATCCCCAAGGAGCTCTCTGTCTAGTGAGTGATGAGGATGGGCAAATGGGCAATTACAACACCACGTGACAAACACCAGGAAGCAGGGGACTCCCAGGCAGGTACCTCATCTGGACTTCCTAGAGTAACTGATGTCTGAGCTGACATAGAGAGAAGACTGAGCAGGGGCGGGTGAGGACTAAAGTGTTCTAGGAAGGCAACGAACCTGTGCAGGCCCAGGGAGCAAGGTTTTCAGGCCGGCCAAAGAGAGCAGGGGAATTAGAGAGAAGGTTGAAGGGATCATGTTATAGATTTGAAACTTTATCCCAAGAGTAACAGTAGTTAAAACCAGCACAGAGAAAGTATCTACCTGTATTGTAGAAAGCTCAGTCTGGATGGAGAACAGATTGGGAGGAAAGTGAAGAGCAGTGAGTGGACCACTGAAAGATCACGTGGGCTGGAGCAGGGACGTGAGAAGGCAGAACAGAGACAGAGTCCAGAAACTGAGGACGCAGGGAGAGGAGACAGGACTCAGTCCCTGGTTAGCCACCTGGGGAGGGGTGTTACAGAGTGTGCCTGGTTCCTGGGTAAATGCGGCTGACATTTATTGCAATGGAACACAAAATGGAAGGGCAGGTTAGGGACAGGGCTGGGAGAAAAATGATAAGCTCAGTCTTAGAGACGGTGACTTTGAAAGACTGCAGAGAGGAGGAGTCTCAGGAGGGAACCAACTAAAGAACACTAATATACATATTTAATCACCAGGGAGAAAAGGAGACCACAGGAGGCTGAAAAGACACAGCCAAAGAGGTGGCAGGGAAACCAGAAGAGTGCTGTGTCCTGGAAGCTACGGAAGAGAAGGCTTCAAGCAGCAGAGAGTGGGCGACTGTGAAACACTGGTAACAATTCCAGAGTAACAGAGAACTGAGAAACACCCACTGAATTCAGGGGCAAGGAGATCATGGCCCCCTTGGGGGAGCAGTTTCAGTCACATAATGGTGGGGGAGGCTAAAGCCAGACGTTGGGTCAAGAAATGAGTGTGAGAGGGTTTTTTTGTTTTTAATTTCCTTTTTTAATGAGCTGGGATCTTAGCATGTTTCCTGAAAAACCAGCACAAGAGGGAAGGAAGGAGAAGTACAGGAGGAAATGACTGCAGCCAGAAAGTTTGTGTTTCAACATTTCTCTCTATTTTTTACTAAGCAATTTAACCTGGTGCAAATAAGCTAAACCTATTGCCAATCATGATGAAGCTACTTGAGGTCTGGAAATAGATCTTTACACAGACACACAGAGCAAAGCTAAACCCTGTGGGCAGGAAGGCACCTCCAAAGTTTAGCATGCATGTGTGTGAATGTTCCCTTCATCCTTCTGTAGCCTAGCTCCCTGTTTCCCGTACTCAAGTGTGCATTACTATACACTCTATGCCCAAACTATATATTCACTAGGACTGCAAATGGGTAGTAGATTTAAGAGACTTCTGGAAGGTAATTTCTGACTGAGATTTCCTCCATTTTACATATGAGAAGAGGGAGTGTTTGTAAGATTTAAAAATGTAGATAAGGAGACAAATTAATCCCTGTTTGTTGAACATTTATTTACAGAGCATCCCTTGAGGAGCCTGAATCATTGTTGGAGATACAAGAGCCACAAGAAACAGAAAAGTTAAATTGAATAGGGAGAGCCAGATTAAGGACATTTGCTTGTCAGGCTGAGAACTGAAAGTTTGAGTGCTTTTGTTTTTGTAGCAGCAAATTTCAATTTATATCTGTCCCACACCATTTTATAAAGCACCTTGGATCATACTGAAAGAGAACTAAGGCAAATGTATTAACATCCTAACAATGACTACTTCTGTTCTCTTGCTGCATATGTATTGTTTTGTAAGTGGCCTTAAATCCTTCTCCAAACAAATAGGGTAGAAATAAATACACAGGGTATTTATGATGTAAGAGTGAAGCCTTATTAGATGATAAGACTGGTTTTGAAGATGGAATCGATTAAGTTCCTTACTAAAATTCCTAAAGGGACATAGTTCAGTCTGATGTCAAAATGTGCTTACTATAGTAAAATAACTATCTAAAGGCAAGCACCACAAGTGGTGGCCACATTTTTTTGAATTTTTTTGTGCCATGGTAGAGTGCCCACTTTAGTGCCCACTTTATTGCCCTTGGTAGAATGCCGTGGTGTCACAGCTCACAGCAACCTCCAGCTCTTGGGCTTAGGTGATTCTCTTGCCTCAGCCTCCCAAGTAGCTGACACTATAGGCACCCGCCACAACACCCGGGTATTTTTTGTTGCAGTTTGGCCGGGGCTAGGTTCAAACCCATCACCCTTGGTATATGGGACCAGAGCCCTACCCACTGAGCCACAGGCGCTGCCCAATGGTCACATTTAGAACTTAGTGTGTCCTGTGGTGTGTAAAACATACTGAGCTGGGAATAAGGAGAATGAATGTGGCCACTAACTAACCAGCTGTGCAACTGTGGATAAGTCACCTGTGAAATGAAGGCAATAACTCATATAATCACTAAAGACCCCTGATACTTTGTGATTCTATAATCTATCATAATGCTGTTCAACGGAACTTTCTACAATGGTGGAAATATTCTATACCTGTGTCCTCTGTGACAGCCACACATAGCTACTGAGACCGGAAAACATGGTCAGTGTGAAGGAGCAATGAAATGTTAAATTTTATTTAGTTTTTTTCAATTCAAATATAAATAACCACATGTGACCAGTGACTACTGCAGTAGACAGAAAAGTCTATCAGGGACATCTAACCTCTTTTTTTCTCTACTGCACACTGGAAGAATAAGCGTTGTCTTGGGTTATACATTAAATACACAAACACTAATGCAAACTGATGAGCAAAAAAAAAAGTCCATGGATAATTTCCACAATATCTGACATTGCAGATAAGCAAAACAGTCCTCAAATAACCTACGTGGCTTCAGGCTGAACATCTCTGCTCCACTCTATGTAATGTATAACATAAGCAATTTACGCCAAAAACGTGAGTTTGAGGGTAATAAGATACAACAAAGGAAAAGTTATTTAGTCACCTTAAATGAGAGGATAAATTTAGAAGTCATTCCCTCACCTGAGTGTCTTATTTTGCACCCCTGCCTCCTGTGCCTATTTGAAACATAGGATTCTTCCCTCTTTCTTCCATAGCCAGAAGTACAACACAGATGCGCAGCAGAGATGCACAGCAGTGGGCTGCTTCGGGCTAATGGCAAAGCCTTACATGAGGAGGAAATGAGAGAGACCCTAACCTCCCTCTCAAGCCAGGGGCAGAATCACCACCCCCTCCCCCCACTCAAGGGCCCATTCTTTATCAGAAACAACAAAAGCCAAGCAGAGTAAGGGATTCATGGTACACTGGGGTGTGAGTGTGCTTTCTTCTCTTCTCCCTTTTTTCCCTTTAAATCCAGAGAAGTGACTGCTATACTTAGGTTAATTTCTAGTTTCCATGCTGCTATGCAAAGAAGATTTTTAATAATACACCTTAAAATAAGACCTGAGCAGGGAAGAAGGAAGAGGAAATGCAAGGTAGTTTTTCCTCCTGGGCCCTTGAGTGTGAGCCTTGAATATATCAGAGACACTCTTATCTAAGTGAAATGAATAAGGCCTTTTTTAAAATCCTCAAAATTATCTTTAAATAAAAAAACTCCATATTTTATAGGTAAAATATCTTCTGTATCTTAAAAGCCCAGAAAGGGTAAAATCTTAAGAATTTTTGTGACTGTATCCCAGTGACAAATATAATTTTTAGTATATATTAGGTCCTTAATACTTTTTAACTAGATAAATGAGCTTTGCAATTGAACTTAGGAAATATGTATGGAATGGCTACTATATATTTCATTGTTTAATTTTTAAAAACCCTTTTAAATAAAAATTATTTTCCCTTCAGCATACCTTGAAAAGCACTTACCTAGAGAAGGTTTGCTGGATACAGTCAAAGCTGCCCTGAGGGTTGTCTTTGCCCACATTTGACAAATAGAAGTTAAAGTTATGAACTTCATTGAGAGGATCATTTTTGGGAATTTTAACAAGCTAAAAGGGGGGAAAAGAGAGAAACACCTCAAGTTATAAATTTGCCATCAAAGATCTTATGACTGGGTTTTCAAATGACAATCATTTCATACCCAAGCCTTCGTGATATCTTTACATCATTTAAATGACCAAAATAATTCAAGCCATCTAGCAAACATGCACATAACTTATCACAGTCTTATTTCTATTTTCTACACTTGGGTGTCACTTTTGCTCGGTAGTTTCTATTCATTTATAAGAGGAACCCTGGGGCAGCGCCTGTGGCTCATCAAGTAGGGCGCCGGCCCCATATCAAAGGTGGTGGGTTCAAACCTGGCCTTGGCTGAACTGCAAAACAGCAGGGCATTGTGGGGGTCGCCTGTAGTCCCAGCTACATGGGGGGCTTAGGCAAGAGAATCGCCTAAGTCCACGATTTGGAGGTTGCTATGAGCTGTGTGATGCCACAGCACTCTACTGAGGGCAATAAAGCGAGACTCTTCTGTCTCTACAAAAAAATTTAAAAAAATAAAAAAATAAGAGGAACCCTGTTCATTTCAAGCTAGCAAGTGTCTATAGTTTATAGGAAGAGTTATCAGTGAATTTACTAAAAAGCTCTTCCTCCTTTGACCTACATAAGCTTTATCTTTGGCTAATGTGACCTCCTGCTGAATAGCTTCTAGATATTTAAGTAGTCTCTGAGATCCAGTCTCTGATCTTTCTTTTAATAAAAACACCTTTCACTTTGATTCTGGCTTTTTTGAGCAGTATTTCTGAAGAAGAATAACTAGCAGCAGAAGGTTAATGCCATAATTACATTGACAGAAAAAAAAAATGCAGCTAGAGTATTTCTCCCTGCTCTGTAATTCCTTCATTCAACCTGGGGAACAGGGTCAGCAGCCTGCAGAAGTGATTTTGCAGGCCACTCCCAGGTTGAGTCCCAGGCAAAATTGTGGAACTGGCAGGTGCAACTTTCTATGTCTTGCTCAACGTCTAGTTTCCCTACCATTTGGGAAGCCCCATGAGTGAAGGGACAGGGTTGCTGGAGACACCTGAGGCCTGCATCAGCCATATTTCCTGGCATATGGCCAGACCTCAATAAAGACTTGTGAAGAACTGAAATCTTCTCACTGTCTTTGCACCCAACCACCCTTCCTAGCTCCTGAAACCTTTCTTCCCTTGGGTCTGCAGGGGCTGCTGTGGTAAAATCTGAGCTTTCCCTTATTAGAAAAAGACAACCCAGGGCAAGTTAGCTTCTAAGTATGTATGCATGGGCATGTGTGAATGCTTACACACACTCACAAATTTGTTAGTGAAAAGAACTAGGGTCATCAATTTCCAACTCCTCCTCCTCTCCTACTCCCAGAAGAAAGTAAAAAAAAAAAAAAAAAAACACATAAGCAGGAAGACCATTTGCAGTATCTGGCACATAGTAGGCATGTAATAAATATGTTGAAGGAATGAGTGAACAAGGAGGAGAAGAAAAAGAAGTTGAAGAAAAATGCCTTTTCCAAGGAGATTCAGAAGATTCAAGGAGTCTTGACTTGAAATGTCAAGTTTCCTCTGTAAACTACCTTTAACCCCTTATTTTAAATTAGTCTCAATTCCTGCAGTAACATTTTCTGCATTTATTATCTATTCTATAAATAATATCTGTGGAGGCTCTAAACTCTTTAGCTCCCCAATTTTTCCCCAGTCCTAAAAGGCAGTGATTTTGTGAACAAGTCTTAATTTGCTTTCTAGGTAGATCTGTCTCCTGGTCCTGCACACTGAACGCCTAGAAGGTGCATGCACTTGCACCTTCGTGACCCTGCAGCAGTGCTCCCCCGAGACACAGAAGAACACACGAACAGCTACACACTGCTGTGACAGCTCTCACTGAGGTCTGCTCCTGTTTTTCTGAGGACAGGATTCCGCTGATAGGTAAGGGATATGCAATACTGCCTAAAGCTTTCCGAAGGCCTAGAAGGCCTAGGTAAGAAAGGTGTGGACACCTGAAAAAAATCCATTCCCCAGCCATGACTCACTTAACTTCCATCCTTCTACTCTAACCCTGTGTCTACATCTGCAGGATCCGGTGGGGGAGATTTTTATAGTGGTTGAAGTTTCGTCTCCATTTCAGTCTCTGGCTTCAGTTTAGGTCTGAAGTTTTCCTTCCTGTGCAGCTTAGTTTGGGAAGAAGGAAGTACTTTACCATCAAAGTATGAAATGTCCTTCCTGTGGGAGATTCTAAATTGCATTAAAAACAAAACAAAACAAAACTAGAATCATATAGCTCTTTCCTACTTTCCAAGAATATCTAACATCCATACTCAAATTCTGCAAATGTTCAGTATTCACTGAAAATTGTTAACTTAACTGGAGTCACTTAGCTCAGATGTCTTCTACCAAAACAAAGTGTTATGGGAAGACTCTTAATAACCCTTTAGGATTACTGAAATGTAGATTTGTTTCCTTTCTCATCTATCAAATTGGCCAACTGTCCAACCCTCTAAATTTCTAAGTTAACATTTATGCTTTAAAGTGAAAGAAAAGAATTAACATTCTATACATTTTTCACTTTGTTTTTGAAAACACACATATGTGCAATTAAAGTGTAGTCTAAATTTGGATAGTTGAATAACAAAAATATCTTGTGTAAATTAATTACTATGTATATTCCTTAAAGGATTATGTTCTGGCCTAACGGTGGACACAGAAGACTTTTATGACTTTTTTTTTTAGACAGAGTCTCAGTCTGTTGCCCAGGCTTGAGTGCAATGGCATCATCATAGTTCACAGCAACCTCAAACTCCTGAGCTCAAGAGATCCACCTGCCTCAGCTTCTTGAGAAACTGAGACTGTACACGTGAACAAGCCATGCCCAGTTAATTTTTCTTCCTTTTATAGAAATGGGGTATTGCTATATTATTCAGGTTAGCCTTGAACTCCTGGCTTCAGGCTTTCCTCCTTCCTTGGTCTCCCAAAGCACTAGGATTATAGGCACGAGCCACTACACCCAGGCTATATTCTTGTTCTTTAAAAGTCTCTTGAGTAGGAAAAAAAAGGCATAGATTTAAAAAAATACACATATGATCATGATTAGAAAAGAATCAGGTTAAATAGAAATAAAGTTAAAAAATCACATATAACCCATGTTAGGTACCCACTGAAATATTCTAAAGCTCGTACACTTACATTGGAATAGTGTGCCCCCAGGAGACAGTTGGTCTGGGAGGATGCTACTGGCAACTAGGGAGGCCAGAGATACCGCCAAATGCCCTACAGTGCACAGAACAGCTCCCACTAAGAGACTCACCCTTCCTGAAGGTCAGCAGGGCTAAGGCTAAGAAATTTTGAGTTAGAAATAAAGGCAGATCAGTCCCTAAGAAGAGAAGTCAGAACTCTGACTTCATTGACTTCTAAAAGTCCAGGAAAAAGTGGAGGAAACAGTGGTGTCTAAGATCAAATATAAGGATCCATCTTATTTCAAATGAAAGAAGCCATTTTAACTTATTTAAAATATGTATTTTAGTTTTCTAACTTTCAATCAGAAAAAATTGTAACGCAAACAAGATAAGTAAACATGGGCTATATTTAAAGAATATTTAGCTATAGAGAGAATGTGAAGATTAAGTTCCCACTGCAGATTAACTTATGCAAATTCTAAGCATCACAAAGCCAACAAACAAACAAATGGCTTAATGTGAGTTATAAAAAATACTTTTTTGGAACACCTACTCCTCATATCATTTTTTTTTTTTTTAACAAAGAAGTCTTAAAAAGATAAACTCAAAATAAGAAATGGGTGAGTGTATGCAAGCAGTGTGCCAAGGGGGCTAGGCCAGGCATCTGGGCAAATGGTGTTCATTCTGGGACTTAAGGGTGAATCTGGACGCAAAGCATGGTGATTTTTCCAACTGTGGAGTTGAGGTGGAAGATGGGGGTAGGGAATGAAGGAACATGGAGCCCAGGCAATCTACAATGACTTTTCTCAGTGGTTTTCAGAGTAGCAGCACATAGAGGGTATGGTCTGACCTAATGTTAGGCTTTGTGAAAGCAAGATGTTACCACCAATTTTTATATATTTATATATATAAAATTTGAGGCTTGTCGCCTATAGCTCAGCAGCTAGGGCACCAGCCACATACACTGGAACTGGCAGGTTCGAATTCAGCCCGGGCCTGCCAAACAACAATGACAACTACAACCAGAAAATAGCCGGGTGTTGTGGTGGGGGCCTGTAGTCCCAGCTATTTGGGAGGCAGGGGCAAGGGAATCGCTTAAGCCCCAAAAGAGTTTGAGGTTGCTGTGAGCTATGATGCCATGGTACTCTTCTGAGGGTGACATAGTGAGACTCTGTCTCAAAAAAGAAAAAAATTTAAAAAAATTTCAAAAGCTCAAATTACATGGTTTATATCTCATTTCCTAAGGACGGTACAAATTAGACACAAAGGTTATTAGTATCAATATCTAAGCATATTCTTAAAAATGAAATAGGCATATAAAGTCACACTTAGGTTTGGTGTCCGTGCAGGGGAGAGAGGGAGTCTTTCAGAACTGAACTGCACGACCTCACAGTGGCCAGAATGTGGGACTGCGGCAGGCATAGCGAGGCTGCGTCTGAAACCGGGTCTACTCTGGGGCCACTTCACAGAGTTAGGGTTTCTGGGGAGCCTGTGGATTCTCGCCATTCCTCTCTGACACACAAGAGCCTATTCCATGGCTGACCTAGATAGTGGATCCTTTCTTTTAAAAAGGTTTGAAGCATTTTTGTAAAAACTAGACTCCAAGTTTATGAAATAGGAGGGAGAGGTAAAAACATACTGGTTGCTACTGGCATGCCTAGGGTCAACCTTGGAGGACTGGGCTAACCACCTTGGGAAAAAATTCTGAGGCCTGATTTAGAAACAATCTTGGAAGAACTTCCCCTTGTAAGATAGAAAGGGATTTTAATTACAGCATCTGAAGCTTATCCTACAGGTCAGTGAGGATAACTTTTTATTTAGGGACTAATGCTTTTATTCATAAAGCATTAGTTAAAAATTCAAAATCTCAAACTCATGATTTTGAATTTTTAACTAATGCTTTATGAATAAAATATTCTTTTAATACAGACTATGATTCCAAGCAGTTTCTTACTAAAGATGAAGTATATAAAAATACACCACCATGTCTCAGCAACTGGAAAAGCAGATTTTAATCTTCATTCCAAAAATGAGAGACTGACAATCAAAGGTTTAGGGACCGCAGTCCACAATCCTCCTCCCAAACCCCAGTCTGTCTTTGATAAAAAGCTACAAAGAAAAAGTTTCAGGAAACTTTCAGACATTTATAATTAACATAAACACTGTATACCAAGATGTGTAAGTCAAAGTTTCTAATTATTCTGAGACACGAGTGCAGGCATGTGGCAATGGAATACTGTCTGAAAGGTCATTTCAACGTAAAGTCACAGCCCTCCTATTTATATAAGGACACAGGCAGGAGCACAATGTGTACACCGCGGTGGCACTCTCCACTGGGCACATATCGTCTGCTTAAAAGCTGTGTGTGCGTTTACTGAGGAGGTTCCCTACCCTTAATACTTTCTACTCAATATTGCATTGAGGTCTATACTAGATTAAAAATAGAACCAATAAAAGACTTTGTTCTTTTGTAGGTTTTAACAGATGATTTAAACTTACAGAACTCTTCTTTGATAGTCATTCTATGAGCATCCAACCGCCTGCTAAGGTGATTTGTAAATGCTCAGTAAGAGTCAGTTTGAATCATGGTTTGATATGACAATTCCTGCTCTTAAGCGGACCCACAGGGCTCAATGAGCCAAGATCATCTAGTTTAATTTCTTTGTTTTATAGATTAGGGACAAAGAGATTCAGTGGCTTGTTCAAGGTTATAGCCATATTTAAAATTCCAATTCTTGTACCCCTACCCCCTTGCCTGCTCCTCGGTTGTCTAAGACACGTTACCTTGTAGTACTTTACATACTATGTTTATGGTTTTTCTCACTCCGCTAAAATATAGACTCTGCAAGGACAGAGGCTTTTGTCTGCCATATCCCCTGAATATATTACTAGCACTTTGAATGGTATATAGCACAAAGTGTCACTCAATACATATTTGTTGAATAAATGTTGATTAATGCCTGAGCCAGGTCTAGAACTGAAATGTTTCCTTTTTTTCCACTAGCATTTCCAAAGCCATGCTGAAAAGTTTCCTTATGGGGAATGAGGGTTCTATCTTCAAATAAATTTAGGACAAGCCAGGCTAAACAAAATGACTTTCTTTGCTGTAGTGTAGGTCCTTTCATACTGAATAGTAGTTCTCTAATTTGTTTTACCTCAGAACCCACCTCTTTCATCCCTCCAATATTCTAAGAGGTCAGCCTGTCTCTTAATATTATTTAACTAATAATAATATATAATAATATATTATTATTACATATCTATCATTTGATTACATCTAGGCTGTATATTCTTAGCTTATATATGGATAAAACTTGCTGCAAACACTTACACGTTAGACTCCTCTGTCGTTCTCAAATTCTTCCCAGACTCATGATTCTATGATTTCTTAACAATCCAGAAAAAAATCTTAAAATTTTTCTAGAAATATATTTGCATGTACTATTCAGGTTCCATAGTTTAGGGGAAGAATAATCTAGAATCAGAACAGAAAACAGAAACCTCACCCTGAAAGCCACAAATGCTGTTTTTCAAACTAGAACTGCAGTTATGACTTTAGGCCCAGCATCATGGGTTTAGGGAGGGTGGTCAAAAAAAAAAACCCATCTCAGATCAGCCCAGATGTGCAGACCAGTACCAGGGGCATGGAGGGATAAGAAGGGGAGGATAGACTTCACTGGCAACAGAAAAATTTAGTTATCAGAGGATTCTGTAAGAGCTAATATTCCTACAGACAGGGAAGGGCAGGGGGGGGATAGGGTCCCACAAATACTAGAAACACCTGAATTCTCCATATGATAGATATTTTACTGAGAAGAGTAGCAAATAATGTTATTTTTTTAATGCACAAAGGGAAAACATAGACAGTTTTCATGAAAATTCAGGTCATATAGCAATTAGCATAAATAACTGAGGACAAACTAAGTCCATTTGTTTTCTTACATCAGTGGTTCTCAACCTTCCTAATGCCGCAACCCTTAAAACAGTTCCTCATGTTGTGGTGACCCCCAACCATAAAATTATTTTCATTGCTACTTCATAATTGTAATTTTGCTACTGTTATGAATCGTAATGTAAATATCTGATATGCAGGGTGGTCTTAGGTGACCCCTGTGAAAGGGTCATTTGACCCCCAATGGGGTCGCAACCCACAAGTTGAGAATTGCTGGCTTACATATTTCCTCTTTTGTAAGATGTGTAGTAAGGAAGAAAGAGAAGTAGAATAGTTTCCCCTAGCATTCTTTTTTTTTTTTTTTTGCAGTTTTTGGCTGGGGCTTGGCCTGAACCCACCACCTCCAGCATATGGGACTGGCGCTCCACTCCTTAAGCCACAGGCACCACTCCCCTAGTACTCTTCATATGGCTCCTCTGGATCTAGTATTAAAATTTCTTAAATAGTTCTCAGTTAAAGAGTAGAGCAGCCCCTAACGAGCCCCTACCGAGCCCCTACCGAGCTTTCCAATTTACTGTGATTTCTGTAAGATAGGGTCTTATTAGAAAAATCATTCCTGAGAATTGCATTCTCATAGCTAATGTATTCTCTTAAAAGTATAACTACCTTGGAGAAAACAACATTGATGGCAACATTTCAAAACTAATTATAATTGAAATTACAAATGTAAGCAGTAACACTGATGGAAGTACTAATTTAAAAAAAAAAATCACATACACCCATATACTCAGTTGCTATGTAACTGAAACTAAAAAAAAAAAAAAAAAAACCACCTTGGCTAATTTGTGGCTACCTCCATATGGCTTCTCTATTAATAAGGAACCAGACTTCCAAATGTTGATGCGACTGGTAAAGTGACATTGACTAACTGATTCATTCATTTAATTCATTTATTCCACAAACATTAACTGAGTACTACTGTGCCAGGCACCGTTTAGGCTGCTATGACATACGTGTGTTAGTGAATCGAACTGATAGTGATCCCTGCCAGTGCCACACAGAAAGGAAGGTGCCTAGGCCCAGGACATAGGGAGAGATGGATGGATTGTGGTTGCACTTTTCAGGTACAGGCAGTTAGAAACAGAAACTGAGGACGACTCCAAGGTGCCTCTCCTGGCACAGAGGAATCATCTGAGTGGATGTGTGCATGTGTTACATATAGACATACATACAAGTATATAGACAATCTTGGATTGATGATGAGCGCCTTAATGGAATTGAGTTCATTAACCAGCTATGTGTACTTCTTATTTTTAAATATTGTACCACTGACCAATGTTGGTTTCATCAGCTAAAAAGGGGTTTCAAAGTGAGTTTTCTTATGACTCATTTTGCAGCTTCCTGGCTAAAAATTATTTAGAAGAAACCAGGTGGCTGGGTGTCGGTTGGTGGCAGGGCATTTCCAGGGAACAAAAGTGGGATGACAGTTATTGAAAGGAAAAGATGGAAACAGCAAATAGTAGGGATGCTGCCTTAAGGAAAAGGGGTACAGACTAAGGAGTGTGAGAGAGCAGGGAGGTCGTGTTTAAAAATTAACCAAAATTGGGCCGAATGCAAAAGTGGCTTTGGGAAGAAAAGTGAGAGAGTCAAGAAGACAATCTAAGCAGTTTGTTTACTGTGTAATTGTGTCACAGCTGGACTAAGCCACAAGTCCTTTGGTTGCAAAAACTAAAACCTCCTATTGAGTTCATCACTCTTATAAAACTCCATTTTATTTTCATTTTTATTAGCCTATCCCTTCTAAAATTTAGGTATACTCCTCAGAATCAATGATAAAAACTAAATCATCATCTACCTCCTAGTTAATAAGCCACCATCATTTAGTTGCCGAGGTTACTGGCATCGAAGGCCCCTCTCACACTACCCCAACTCCCCTCAACTTCTCTCCTAAATCATTTATTAAATGTATAATCTCATCTTTATGTTATCCTTTAGCTCAAACTCATCTCTTGCTTGAAAAACTTGATTTTCAGCCCCTACTTTTGGTCCTTTCTCAATCCCATCTTCTTTTTTTTTTTTTTAATTGGGACACAGTCTCACTTTGTCACCCTTGGGAGAGTGCTGTGGTGTCATAGCTCACGGCAACCTGAAACTCTTGGGCTCAAGCAATTCTCTTGCCTCAGCCTCCTTAGTAGCTAGAGTGACAGGCACTCACCACAGGCCAGGTTCAAACCCACCAGCCCCAAAGCATATGGCCGGTGCCCTAACCACTGAGCTATGGGTGCCCCCCAAACTATTCTTTCCTTTTTTTTTTTTTTGGCCGGAGCTGGGTTTGAACCCATCACCACCCCCAGTATATGAGGTCGAAGCCCTACTCCTTTGAGCCACTGGTGTCACCCCAAACTATTTTTATAACATGCCAATCTGACCATGTCAGTCCCAGGGTCATTTATTCTTGATGACTCCCTACTACTGATCAGTAGTAGGTCTAAGCTCCTTAAAAATGTTCCTTCCCAAAAGACCAGCACTCTTGTTACTAAACTAATTTAACTGGAATTCACTCTCCTACTTCTATTTTATGTTCCAGTAGCAACCCTGTGCCACCGGGTGCCAAAACAACCACACTGCGTCCCCACGTCTTGTCTTAGTGCATGATAATTTATCCTAAAGACTCAACTCAAGAGTCCCTCCCTTGGGAAGATTTTGCTTCCCCAGGGAAGTGGCTTAGAAGACCCTCTTCTGGACCCCACAGTCCCCTCTCCTGTAGGGGCTCACCTCTATTGTTGCCTTCACTACACTGTACAGTAAGTGTTTGTTGTGTGTCTTTCTCTCCCACCAGACTGAGTTCTTTGGAGGAAAAGAAGGTGGTTTTGCTCACTTTATATTTACCTGAAACATAGTTGAATAGCTACCTAATAATTTGTTGGATTTATGTAGAAAAAACTTAGAACTAGATTAAATTCACTCACTCTGAAGGTGCCTTATGCCAGGGATACTGAAAAATTATAAATGCATTTGAAATAGATCACCTAAGAGTCTTTGGAGAACCAGGGCTCCCCAGAGCAGGCAAAAATAAATAACAAAATGAAAGGAGGGTGGGGGGTTGGGAGGAGCCTGAACAGCTGCCTGCTGTGTGGTACAAACATTAGGATGAGAAAATTTCTGGCCTCTCTTGTGCTATGTTTAGCCCCCAAACCTAGGCCAAGTGGCTTACTCAGTTTGTGGGACTTAAGTTTATATTATACATTTTTCTTTTTGAAGAATATCTTCATCTTTTTAAAAATATTCACAGAATAGCTTGACCTTACCAAATTCCATTTGAAAATAAGACCCAACCTCTTGAAAGCCACTTTGATTTTAAAGAAGTCAGGGAAACCACACTAAATAATTCTAAATTTAGTAATTCTCCTGATCAAGTAGGAAGTAGAATTTTCTTTTAAAATATGAGTTCTCAGAAACAAAGCCCAAATGTGAATCCTACAAGGGAAAAAAAAAATATCTCAAACATGAATGACAGGGTCCAATTCATTGCCAATCTTCTCTTCCTATGTTCCCCTAGAGCCTTCAGGAAAGTTCTTTTTGCATGATGCTAAGAGGAACTGCTGGCAGTGTGAGTAGGCCTAGAATCTGTGCCTGGCAGCCAGCAGCAGTTGTGTAAATCTAGTGGAAAGACTGGTACTTGATAGATACTGAGTTCTCAAGATTAGCGGAAGTTTTGAAGAGTGGCCCAGGCCCTAGATTTTGCAAAGCACATGGTTTCACCCTAATCTAATCAATGCCATCATGAAAATTTGTGACTTGAATAAAACAATAGTTAAATCTGAAGAATATTTTCATATGGATTTGGAAGTCTATTCAGCTCTTAATGCTGTGTTTTTTTTTAAGATACCAATTGCTTCCAAGCCTTTGTCTCTTTGGTTTTGGTAAAGCTACAGAATGATTTTTTCCAAGATAAATCTTCTAGAGAAACCCGTCATATATTACAATTAAGTGTCAGCTGAGGAAAGGGATGATGAGAGCCTGGGACTGCTGAGGCAGTGACTGTGGTGACATCAGAGAAGCTCCCAGGGACCAAAGGCCCAAACCATAGTCTATACTAAGGAAGGAGAAATAGCATGAAGACACACAATATTCTAGGAATATAATTTTATTAATTAAATTAGTTATAATAATAATTACAAAAGTATGAAAAATATGCACCTTTACTTGGCACTAATTCCCATCAAAAAGTGGCAACTATTTGAAGGATATCAAAGGTAGGAAACGGTGTCCTGTCTTCTTTCTCCTTTTTAAAATGCTTTCTTTAGTACTGGATCCATTTGTGTTTAAGGTACTAAGTTGTGTGTCCTTTAATGGTTTAAGACAAAAGTGAAATCTTTTTGTTTTTGTTTGTTGTTTTTGCGACAGAGTCTCACTCTGTTGTCCTAGGTAGAGTGCTATGGTGTCAGAGCTCATAGCAGCCTCAAACTCCTGAGCTCAGGCGATCCTCCTGCTTCAGCCTCCTGAGTAACTGGGACTACAGGTGCCTGCCATGACACCTGGCTAGATTTTCTATTTTTGGTGGAGACAGGATCCCGCTCTTGCTTAGGCTGGTCTTCAACTTCTGAGCTCAAGCAATCTTCCCACCTTGGCCTCCCAGAGTGCTGGGATTACAGGTGTGAGCCAATGCACCTGGACAGAGCCACCAAGTCCACCCAGAACTGAACTTTACATGTAGATAAAAAGGGAGCAGCCCAACAGACCATATCTAGTGTGCTAGATCACAGGCTCTGGAACAAACTCCCCAGTTTCCAACTCTGGCTCTAGAATCTACCATCTGTGTTACCTTGAACAAGTAATTCAACTTCAGTAATCCCTGGCTCCCTCACCTGTAAAATGTAGATAATGGTATTACCCATCTCATATGACTGCTGTGAGGTAAGAAATAATACACCTAAGCTGGCTGGTACAATGCCTGCACACAGTATGTGCCAAAAAATGTTTGCTCTGGTGATACAAACATAAGATTGGGGAGCTCTCACTCTGATCTGACCCGTTTGATTAAGAACATACATACCTTCCCTAGCATAATGATGTGTTTAATTTTTAGATCAAATTTCAAATGGTCAAATCTGGTAACAAGCATCCTGTGGATTATCAAAAGTTGACTATACTCGGGCAGCGCCTGTGGCTCAAAGGATTAGGACACTGGCCCCATATGCTGGAGGTGGCAGGTTCAAACTCAGCCCCAGCCAAAAAAAAAAAAGTTGACTATACTCATTTTGAATTGTTGTTAATTATAAAAGGGGCTACAAGACTTCTAGGTAAAAGCTGAAGTGTTAGTATAAATGGAAACCACAGAAGCTATCTGGAAAATAAATAAATAAATAAATAATGAAAAGGACTAGCAATATTTTTAACCGCCTCAAACTCAAAGTACAGGGAGGTAAGGTCCAAGTACGAATCAGCCACAACAAGTATCCACGAAAGGCTAAAAAATTAGAAATGCCTGCTGCTCTTCTAGAAGGGCAGCAAACACTACTTCTCAATTGCCTTCTCCATTACAAAAAATGCTGTCTTTAGCTCTAGATCTCCAGGGTCCCAGACACTAGCTACAGTACAACAAAGAAACAAAGGAAATAGAATTAAAGGTTCTCATGAGAACTACAACATCGTGACTTTTAAACATTCAATCTTTATAATCTTCATAAATACAAATATCTTAAAGTTTGGGTCCTTTCTTCTTTGTCATCAAAACTATAGGTAGCCCTAAAAATAAATAAAGCCTATTGTATTTTAATTATTATACATTTCTTTCCAAACATCTACTCTGAAAATACATTTCTAAGGTAGGATCTGGTCTGTCCCATAAAATTTATTTCTACTCAGTTTTCATAAATCAAATTCACTTGTTAATTTCCTTTAGACTTATAAAGGAAATAAAACTAATTTTGATTTTACATATATAAAACTATTGATATGTACAATGTGTCAAGAGGTAAGATTAGAAACTACAGTTCTGATTTCTAAAAGACCTGGCATGTCTGATATGAATATAGAGGGCCTATCAAATCTCTTAGATAAATGATCTATAATTATAAAAAATACATGCCTGAAAAGATTTCTAAGGATGCTATGGTTGAGCTATTGGCAAAGCCATCAAAACAATCTCTTCATATAGAGAAAATTACACTTTGGCACCAAACAAACAAACAAACAAAAACAAGGCAGTGGTCAACATATGGACAGTTAAGGCAATTCCTGTATTGAATAATGCATATCACGAAGTTTTTGCTTATCTTTCGGATAGTTATTTAATTCTGCTAGGAGGCAGAACCACACACTACAGGGTTCCCCTAAAACAATGAAACTATGAGGTAGTAAAATGTTTTACCCCCTTGTCAATGACTCACTGTGTTGCCTCATAAAAAACAGATCCAAATCACTAGACTTCATTATAAGTTTATAATGTTCTTTTAAAGAAGACAGGCATTTAAAGGTGAGTCCTATCTAAATTAGTAGGACTCCAAACAGTGGTAAAGCGAAATGTCAAAATAGCAACATACAGCACATAAAAAGTTACATATAGTTGGGTGGTGCCTGTGGCTCAAAGGAGCAGGGCTCCGGCCCCATTTGCTGGAGGTATCGGGTTCAAACTCAACCCTGGCAAAAAACTGCAAAAGTTACATATAGTATAATTATTTTAAATAGTTAGCAAGGTAGAGTAATTTTGTCCAAGAGAATCCATGAACTACTAAAATAAAAATCCTATCCACTATATTGGGAGAAAAACAAATGTAAAGAAAAGAAAACCTTGGGCTGCGCCTGTGGCTTAGTGGGTAGGGCGCCAGCCCCATGTACCAAGGGTGGTGGGTTCGAACTGCAACAAAAAAATAGCCGGATATTCTGGCAGGTGCCTGTAGTCCCAGCTACGTGGGAGGCTGAGGCAGGAGAATAGCATAAACCCAGGGTTTAGAGGTTGCTATGAGCCACGATGCCATGGCACTCTACCAAGGGCAGTAAAGTGAGACTCTGTCTCTTAAAAAAAAAAAAAAAAACTCAAAACCATTCTTTCTACCAATACCAGATGGAGAAAGTAAATAATACTGGATGATACTTCATGATGTCTTAAAACATTACCATATTTTACTCATGCCAGATATTACCAAGCAAACATGTTTTAAATATTATCAAATAAATCTGAAATTTAAAAAACCTGTGTATTTAACATTGGGCAGGGCACCGCCTCATGACAGGCACTTTCAAACAGCTGTGGAAATAGGAAGCAGCAGCTTTCTGGGGGTGGGGTGAGTGATTTGGCAACAGTTACTGAAACTTTAAAAGTGTTCTGACCTAGTGAATGCCACATCTAGGAATCTATCCAGAGAAATAATTAAAGACAAAAATAATGACTAATGTACAAGGATGCTCATCATATCATTATTATTATATGGAAACTGTACATTCAAATCACAACCTGGTAAGGGAGGAAGAAAAAGAAACTGTACACATATAGGAGAATGGCTAAATAAATAATAATGTTATCTGTAAAATGAAATATTAAGCAGCTATTTAAAAGTAACTACTACTACTCAGTAAAAGAAAAATGCTCAAGATATGTGCTAAATTAAAAAAAAAAGTCAGTAAATACACAGACTACAGTTTTTTTGTTTTTTTTTTTTTTTTGAGATAGAGTCTCACTCTGTTGCCCTGGGTAGAGTTCAATGACATCATGGCTCACAACAGTTTCAAACTCCTGGGCTCAAACCCCTCCTGCCTCAGGCTCCTGAGCAACTGGAACTACAGGCACCTGCCACAACATCTGGCTAATTTTTGTATTTTTAGTAGAGAATGGATCTCACGCTTGCTTAGACTGATCTTGAACTCCTGAGCTTAAGTGATTCACCTGCCTCTGCCTCCCAGAGTGCTCGGATTACAGGTATGAACTATACCCACCCCAACCACCCCCCTGCACCTGGCCTGAAACCATACTTTTCAGAAAGTGTGTGTGTAAGCAAGAGAAAGGACTAGAAGAAATCCAGCAAAACTGTTTTGCACAGTTAGGGTCACTTTTATTATTCATCTTTACTATTTGTATACTTTGTACAATTCCAAAATGTTCATGCCCCTTCCTTTTCAATTAGAAGCAATAATGGCTCTGTAAAATATAATAATTAGATTTTAGTTTATCACTATGACATTTGTCCTTCCTGATTCATTACTTCAACTGTTTTTAAAAGGTTAAGCATTTTTTTTTACCAAATCAGAAACTGTGAAACAAAGACTTTATCCAAAATTAATCCTAGATTCATAACTATCCTATTCTTTACATTCTCTAAAAAATGAAGAGAATATTATCATCCTTAAAAACCAAAAAACAAAACACCAAGTTTCCCTAGCAGAAAGTTTTCCTTTATAGTCTAACACAGAAGTTTCAAACAGCTCTGGAAATATAAGTCATCATTATCTCAATGGGTCAGCAGAATGGAAGAACCTCAAAACACCTTCCTTCCAGACTGAAGACTAATTTCAGTGAATTAGCAATATGACTAGATTAAGAGAAAACGGAAAAGCATTCAGATTAGTTCTAAGAAAAAAACAACTAAGGGTTGGTTAGTAAAGTTTTGCTACCTTCATGAATATGGCTATCACTTATAGTCTCACTCTAAATTATATATCCTTAACATAGTAATAAAATATATCCTTTGCATAATAATAATAATAATATATCCTTAATAATCCACAATAATGATAATATATCCTTAGCATAATAATTAAATATCCTTAGCTAATTTACTGAGTGATTATTAAGCTCTAGGCTAAATATTATCAAAGGCTGCCCTTTTCCTACAGCTATGTAGGTCCCAACCTTCTGATGTGGGCCTGATTTGGTTCTCTCTTAATCAGTTCTCTATTGCATTCCAAGTTTTATCACCCTAACCCCAAGTATCTCATTTTTAAAAATTCAACAAACTGATACTTTTCATTCCCCTAATATGTCCTTCTTTAGGTGTGACCTTTTTCCCAGGACACTTCATAATACCACTACTTCAAAATGCCAAGTAGTAACTCAGAAAGGAAAATGGCCTCTCCTCCCACACCCTTGATAACACCAGCATCTCTGCCCATACACCTCCTGTCCACTGGTGAGAGATTACGGGCAGGGAGAAAACTTTCTCCACCGATAAATGACAAAGCAACTCTAACAAGTAATTCACTAGCAAGATATTTAGCTGGTGTCTACCTATAGATAACTTCTCTTTTCTCCCTGTCAACCTGTTTTTAAACCTTTGTTATACTGCTTTTCTCTATGGCTTTTGACATATTTAAACTTGTATCTCCAAAATTTCTTTTATGTTTATAAAACCATTCGGAAACAAAGATAAAAAAATGCCTTTTTGGCATTTTTCAATAAACACTTCCTGGTTTTTCTCATTTAACCCACGAAGATGACAAACTATCTTTAAAGTTAATAATGAGAACTTATGTAATATTGGTTGCTATAAAACAAATATATAGCTTGATAATTATGAAACTTGATAATATAATGAACACCTGTAAACTCACCAGTGAAGAACTAAAATGGCAGCAAAAACATCTACCTATCTGTTCCTCTCTTTTCCCCCCAAGAGGTAACCACTATGCTAACTTACATGATTATCATTCCTTTTTTGGTTTTTAGTAATTTTATCATATATTTAAACCTACATAATATATTTATTTAATTTTGTCTCTTATTAAATTTTATAAAAACCGTTTCCTATCCTATGTAGCCTTCTGTCTGCTCAGGACATTCATTGCCATGCTGTGTAATTACAAGTCAGTGATTTCCATTGTTTAGACTCTGCCACTGAGGGAAGATGCCAGGGTTCCATCTCTATCTCCTGCTACTGTCATTAATGAGCATGAGCAAAATTTGGCAAAAGGAGTTAAATTAAAAGTAACAGCACTCACAATGTAAGTGTTCAAATGTAAACTAGTGGCAGCGCCTGCGGCTCAGTGGGTAGGGGGCTGGCCCCATGTACTGAGGGTGGCAGGTTTGAACCCGACCCCGGTCAAACTGCAACAACAATAAGAAAAAAAAAACAAAAAAAAAACTAGCTGGGTGTTGTGGTGAGCACCTGTAGTCCCAGCTACTAAGGAGGCTGAGGCAAGAGAATCGCCTAAGCCCAGGAGTTGGAGGTTGCTGTGAGCTGTCATGCTGTGGTACTCTACTGAGGGGGATAAAGTGAGACTCTGTCTCTAAAAAAAAAAAAAAAAAGTAGTAGTAGTCTTTATTGCCTCATACCAGGATTCCCTGTGTAAAATCTACCCTTTCTATCTTCTCAGTACTAGACTTTGGGTATAATTAAACCCAATGAAATGTCCTTTGGAGATGCTTCTTGAAAAAATCCTTTTGTTTCAAATACCCAATGCTAATCCCTCCTGGACAGTTCCATCCTGATAGAATGAGGCTTGGCATGTTACCTGAACACTACACATACAGCACGTTCTAAACCAAACACGCCCTGTGACTCCTGCCTTAACCTCCTCTTTCACCTGTCTCAGATTTGAATAATGGCCTCACCATCCTACCAAATGATCAAGTAATAAAAACACAAGCAACTTTGACTCTTCTCTCTCCATCCCTCCCATTTATAAGGAAGAACTATAAATATTATCAAAGGCTGCCTGTCCTGAGGTCAGGACACCTCATGGAGAAGTATGTTAAAAGGCACATCTGACCACCTGACTCCCTGGCTAAAATTTTTTAAATAGATGATAATCTCCTGCACTATTTTTTAAGCCACAGATTATGACCCATTGGAAATTCATGACATTTATTTAGTGGATTGTGACCAGTATTCTTTTTAAATGAGACAGTAGAAAATAATTAGAGTAAACTCATTAACTGAGAGTAATTACTGTATTGTGGAACTTTTGTTTCAGCTGTGTGAATATGTACACCTATGTAAGTAAAGTGCTTTTTGTCTTACTGTGAAGTGTCTATAAATGTGTTAAAAAGCCATTCATATAGGCAGTCCCAAGTTACAAACATCCATCTGACATTGGACTCATAAAAACAGAGGATATTGCAAGTAATAGGTAAGTGTACCTATTTCAACTTATATAATAAATCCAACTTAAGGACAAATTTACAGAACCTATCTCAATTGTAATCTGGCACTTGCATTACTGAAGTAATTTTCTCCCATTACAGAGGTCAGAGGTCTTCCTTAGATACTGATGAAAGTTGCCCTTCTGAGAGGAGAAGTATACATCAACATGCTGGTATTTACATTCTTACCACATTCTGATGATAGTGAATTGAGTTATTGTAAGAAAACCTAGAGGGACATTTTTAGAAGTCCAGATTTCCAGACCTCATCACTGATCTCCAGGGAGATTTTACAGATAAGAAGCACTCCAGGCTGGGCACAGTGGTTCATAGCTGTAATCCTAGCACTCTGGGAGGCTGAGGTGGGTAGATTGCCTGAGCTCACCAGTTCGAGACCAGCCTGAGCAAGAGTGAGATCCTGTCTCTAAAAATAGCCAGGCATTGAAGCAGGCACCTGTAGTCCCAGCCAGTTGGGATGCTGAGGCAAGAAAATCGCTTGAGCCCAGGAGTTTGAGGCTGCTGTGAGCTATGACACCGTGGCACTCTATTGAGGGCAACAAAGTGAGACTCTGTCTCGGTAAAAAAAAAAAAAAAAAAAGCAGCACTGCTCTCCAAGGTGAACCGAAACTCCCTAGGAAAGTGGGAATGCTGCCACACCTGCTTACCACTTTACCCATGCTGCACCACAGCCCCCCAAAGCATTTTTATCCTTCTCTGTTCAGCCAACTCCTGCTAATCCTTCAGACCTTACCTCTAACATTACTTTTTCTGAGGCATTCCCAACTCTCTCCTCCTCTGGCTAGTTGGGGGGAGGGCATACTCAACAAATGTTTCCGCGGGAATGAGTAATGAGCAAAAATGCTCATTGAACACTATGACAGGGCAGGGGGTCTGGGCTCTGGAGTCAGATGCCTAATCTGAGTGCGGCTCCTTCACTCACTGTTTGCATGAGCTTCAGGTAATTTAACCTCGGAGCCGTACTTTACATATCAACAAAATGGGAGTACCTGCTTGATAGCATTGCTGTGAGGATTTAATGAGAAAATATATGTAAAGTGTTTTAATATAGAGTTCTTGGCATGTAATGGTCAATAAATTTTAGCTGTAATTACTGAAAAATAATTGCAATCTATAAATAGAATAGATAATTGTGATTTTATGCTAAATATAGCATAAATTATAAAACTTTAATTAGAGGGATTTGAAAATTCTTCACCTGATAAAGGCAAATTCATTGGTTTGAAAGCACGTATGTGGGTTTTTAAGTCTGTAAGTTAGTGAAACTCTTTTCTTCTAAATTTGTTTGCAAAAGTTTAATGAACATTTTTGTCCCAAAGACAAGTTGAAAACATTTTTATTTCATAATCTTGTCCCTTCTGATTTAAATTACAATTTAGAAATAAGTATAAGAATATACCTTCCCTATAAATTCTCCTGTTATCTAACATAGTGAGTTAATAGTAGAAAGGAAGCTAGTTAAGGACGGTCAGGAAAAAAAAAACTTCTTAGAATAGAAAGATTCTATTTAGGTAAGCTCTTATTAAAGCAAATAGGAACTCTCTAAATATTTCTACTGTATTGCTATAGTCTGTGGCAATCTATCATGCCAGCAAACATGAGACAATTCATGGTTTTATGTACCATTATGTAACATACAATACTGACAAAACATGGCACGATGCATGTTACTGATTAGATGCATTCCAAGTTCAAAGACCCTAAAAGTTAAAAAGAATAAAACACACACCATACCCCTTGGAATCATTGACAAAGGTTTTCTTTTTTGTTGTCAGTTATTAAACATTGTTTGAAATAAGATATACTCTGCTAAGGTTTTTATTTTTCCCTGCTTTAAATTTTGGCATTTTATAAGAGCTTTTATAAAATCATCTTACATGTTAAGACAGAGTCTTTCACATAGTAAGAGGTCAACAGCTATTTCAATGCTGTTCACAGTTAAAAATTTTTTTTTTTTTTGAACAAGAAATATGTTTTTATTATTTTTTTGAGAATTTTTTTATTTTAAATACACGTATTTTATTATTCTTCGTTACATTATTTCCCCCCCAACCCCCAGTGGTAAGACAGAATTTATTTTTTTATTTTTTTATTTTTTAATAATTTTATTGAATCAGGGAGGGTTAAGCTAAAAGGAGCACAAAGTCTTACAGAATGGTAAAAGACTAATATTTTCCAAGCTTCAGTAATAAGTGAGTGCTATTAAAGTGATATTGTCTGCAATACAGATTACACGATTTCACAAGTTTCAGTTTTTGAACAAAATAGAAAAACTATTGGTGGTGGATTTTATTGACAAACAGATAATGGCAGTTAGGAATGAGCTGGTTCAAGGTTGTATTTACCTGTGTCTACAGAGTCTACTGTGGTGGTATATAACATGTATTCATGAACGTCTGCTAAATGAAGTCAGAATACAGAATAAGTATAAGAATATACCTTCCCTATAAATTCTCCAGTTATCTAACATAGTGATACTTAACTCACTGCTAAGAATACAATTTATGGTATTTGTGGCAGTGTCAGATTTAAATTATAGCTCTAATTGTGGCCTTCCAGTGATGCAGCTTGAAGGACAGAGCTGTTTGGTCAGCAAGTATTTTGAGACAGTTTCCTCAGGCACCACATTAGTAAAAACTTCCCTTCCACCCTCTACTATTCTAAGCTCTTCACGAGCAGGAGCTCAGTCAATTTACAACAGCTTTAAACTATGATTTAATTATTATTTGTGATAGTATGAGTTTCTAGGGCCCCATTCCCTGCCTAAAATGAGATTTTAAAAAGAGAGAGAGAGAGAGAGTGTGTGTGCATACAGGGTGTCCATAAAGTCTGACTTATGCAGACCAATATATTTGAACAGAAAAGGTTAAGATCCACAATTTAAAATTTTAAATTGCACACAAACTTTATGGACACCCTGTATATATGTTAATAATTTTGTAAACTGGATAATTTATTATTTTATTAATACCTTTGTAAATTAATAAGTGGATATAGAATTGTATTTCAAGGTAAATGCCATCTACGTGTGTCAACCACTGCAATATTTTAAAAATTAAGACTGTCATTACAAAAGGATATAATTTTAACATCCTTCTTGTATGAATTACATTTCAGAGCTGGAGCATAAAGATAACTATTAGTGAGCAACCTTCTGAGCAGACTGACTAAACACAACCCTTGGCAAAACCAGTGGGCTAGCCAAACCAAAACGGTAGGGGAGAGAAGTCGGAGGAAAGGCATATATCATCCAAGAAGGAATGGTAGTGTTGGGGATTTATTTTTATCTTTGCTGCTTGTTTCAAGCTGATAGTTATCTTTGCTTCCCCCCTGGGACTAAGCAGGGTAGAGGAGGGCAGTTTGGGGGAAGCATTTTCAGGAGGGTTGAAATGGCCTACTAATTTCAAATACTGTATAATTTTGTTTTTTAACTCAATCGTCTTTCTCCTCAGATTCCAAAAAGTAAAATAAATAATTAACAAAGTATCTTTGAATGGTTTGCTAAATATGGAGAATAAAAAGAAAAAAAATCCAACCCTCTGCTTTTTAGAGTTAATGACTACACAATAGTTTTATGGCACTATTCAAGCCTTTAAAGTTACCAGTTAAATGCTGATTTAATCTTCAGAAGGTCACTGTGCCTTTCGGAAGGCACACATTTAGAATTTGTTTGGCTAGCTACTCCTTGCTCAGTCTTAGAAAAGTATATGTGACTCAGTGTTTCACAGGAAACACTGCATGGTACATATAGAAAACAGTTTCTATTTTTAGTCCTTAAAAATTATTTCTAAAAATTATTTATGTATAACTTCTATTTTCACAAGCCTCTGGAATTGCTGAGTTTGAAAAATAAGCAATTAAATTAGAACAAAGTATAGAACATTTTTTTTAACAACTACTGAGTTAATAAGGGGGTCTAGAATCTCATATGCCATGAGATAGTGAACACTATTTCTCACTGCCCTGAAAAATGATTCTCAAGCCCCGACGAGTCCCTGAGGCCATAGGTGAGTCCACTGTGTAAGGCCACCATATGCCAGCTGACTGGCCATTATTTAATGTTGAAACATCACCGTTTCAGATTTTATGTCAATTATTATACACTAGATATGTGTGCATGTGTGTATGCACGCAAACATAGTTCTTAACATGTTTGGAACTTTGCATAACTATTGCCAACATTTTACATTTATTATAACTTTTACACATATCAGCCCTATTCCTGATAGTCCTGTTTCTACACAAGTTCTGAGTGGAGGATTCTGGACAAATCCTGTTATTCTTTCTCGAGTATTATCAGCCTGTATGTGTTTTCCAGACTCTGACTTCTCTGACTGAAGCCATCCTTGCATCTATTTGCACTAACTACTTAACAAAGTATTTGGCACCAGTAAGCAATGAATAACCAATAAACAGAACAATAAGCTAACCTGTTAGTACACTCACTGGTGGCACCTGTTCATAGTTTAGTGTTTAGAATAATTACATTGGTTGACGACTATACAATTAACAACAGCCATTCCATGAAAACACTGAGCTAACTTACTTCTAGCATCTCTTCTTTTAAAGCTGTACCATACAGTAGGAAGAATTCTTACCTAGAGAAGTAAAGACCAAGGCTGTAGTAACAGTTCTGCCTCTATCAACTATGTGCCTTCAGATAAGACACTTTCAACAAGCATAAAAATACAGTTTAGTTTTAAAAAATTCACTAGAATACACATCTCTGGAAATTTTTTACCTGCCACATTTTCAGTATGTGGTTGAAATAAAGAAACCAGAACTCTCCTGAGTTTTTAAAAGCCCACTTGACAATAATGATGCCATTTTTGCTAAATGGGCACGGCATACCCTATGAATGTTGTAACTTGGACACCTCAATGCCACAGCCGGTATGGATCTTATTAGTTACCCTTTCTGTCCAAATATATTAGTGTGTAGATATTTATAATTCTGGTAAAACTTTAGTGATGAACACAGTAGGTACAGATAAGAATTCTGAGATTCAGACTCAAGTATTTGGGGATGATTTATTCAGCTTCTGATAATCATCAGAATCAACTGCTCCCATAGATAATTCCTCATCTTTCTGAAGCCAGAAATGCCTTTACCAACCACTCAGTTTCCTGAGGGCTTTCTTCTATGAAGGAGGAGGGGTGGAATGAACTGTGAAAGACACAATTTGTATTTTTGTATGCTGTCCAAGTGTGATGATAAAAATCCAGGTAATCAATGACTCCAAGTTTTTGCTCTTTAACAGATACTGGAATACTTTAATGTTCTAGTCTGCACTCATTTAGGAGAAAACTTTATCATAAGAGAACATGTTCAGGCACAAAAGTAAGTACACTTAAAAGCTAATCTGCCAAGACCCAAATTCTGGTCTCCTAAAGACATTACTGAGGGTAAAAAAAATCTAATTCGTAACGAGGAATAGTATACCACACAGTACTTAGCATGAGACTCAACAGAAAAGCAGGAAAATAGTTAACACTGTATGTTCCTTTTAAAATGCTAGTTTAACAATATTTGAGTTACACTTCAAATATGCCAATGCATGATACTATGGTAATAGTCAAGGTACATTTTCAATCACCTTTGATGTAAAAAGACAAAATTTCTCATTAAGAAAAGGTACCATTTTTGTGGTAAATCTAAATTTAAACCTTTCAATTTGAAGTCCTAAGTATATTCCACATAGGAAAATTCTGTAAGCATACTCCTTAGGAGAGTTTTTAAAGTAATCAGCACAGGCAATGTTAAATTATCATGGCTCTGGGGGAAAAAAACAAAAACAAAAACAGAGGAGCACTGTAGAGAAGACCCTCACATTTGTGGCTCTGTGTGTTCCCTGTGGGTTGTGCCAACTCACTCTCTCCCCTGTAATGACTCTTTGTTTTTACTAAATCCCAAAGGGCTGGGGAAAGCTTGGCAGAGAGAAGGGGGGAGGGGTGGATGGAATGCAGCTGTGGGTTCTAAAACAATGCTGAGTCCAGATATTTTGTTCCCAATTAGAATAATAAAAAGAGTTGGGGGTTGAGGAGACAGACCCAGAGTAAGTAAGGTAGGGCCAAGCACCCCTCAGCTCTCAGTCTACAGCACCTCTACCCCTCATCCAATCACCATTCATTTGGGTTAAAAAGCTTCCCCGTTCAAATTCAAACACTCAGTAAGATTTAACCTATCAGTCATTTATATCTGAATTGTGTCTGTTGGTGAACTCTACTGGGGCAAGGAATAGAATAGAGGAGAAAGTGGAGCAGGCAAAGATGAACTAGAGAGCTTTGACACGTGGGGATAGGAAATCTGTAGGTTTTGTTAATAGTAAAAACAATCACAATCCTAACTTGCTTGAAATCAACAATTCGAAGAGGCAGAAGTCAGAAAAGATAGCCCAAGGTCCCAAAGACAAATTGCCTGCTTTGCAGGGCATCCCCAGGTGCCCAGGGGCAGCTAGTACAGTGAAAACCACAGGGTCCGAGTGGAGAGCCGGGAAGCCTTCACACATTAGTCCCCAGTCTTTCAGTTTAACTTGGTACATATTAAGAAAATGCCCTTTACTTGGATTTCCCTGGCCTTGATGTCCCGATGGGAGACAGGATTAAGAGAAGCAGGAGCTGCAGAACAAGGTGACAATGCTGTCAGTCCTAGTGAGATAGAAACAGCTCAAACCTTAATCTCCTCCCCAGCCCCCTTCTCCTAGGTAACACTATACTGAAAACCCACCACAGAGTCTTCCAGAGCTCACAGAATCAGTCCCTGCCTCTGGAACATCCTTTTGGATATTATTGATGCGATTAAAATTGGGAGAAAAACTCAAGAAGCCTTAAACAAACAATTGAACTAACTCCTCAAATATAGAATCAGAGTGTTCTAATGTCTACCTAAAAAAGCTATACAACAAAATTCAGAAGAACATTTATTCTAATTAGGATCTCATTCATGAACACTCAGTTGTTGAGGAGGGTTAAAAAGACTTCATTGTAAAGTTGTCATGTAGAAGCAAAGCTTTGACATCTACACAAATGTCTCCTTCAAGTCGGCATAACACAACACGTTTAGAACTATTCTTAGTGCGTGTTGAATGATGTAATTAACCTCAGTCTTGAAATATTTTCAAGTTATAAAGTTTAGAAAGATTGTATTTATTTTACATTGTTATCTGTGCACTGTGACATAACTAAACAAAAATTCACAAGAATGCAAATTTATAATAATCATGAATATAATTCTAAATGTGTGATTATTATACACTGTATTCCTGTATCAAAATATTGCATGTATCATAAATATATGCAACTATTATGTAGTCATAATTAAAAATAAAAACTTTTATGAAAGAATAAATGCTAAAAATTAATGCATTTTAAATTTAAAACATGAAGTATGATATTAAAAATATATTAAAATAAGCATAATATAGTGATTATGGTATGAATGATGAATGTGTAATTTGGTGCTTTAAGAATATTTAGCAAATACTTCTTTTAATAAAAAAAGAATATTTCAAAAAAAAAAAAAAAAAAAAAAAAGAATATTTCTCCCTCAACCTGCCTTTTCACTATGGCCCTAAAATCCACTTACAAATATTTTCATATTTATATACTACAGTCAATATGTAAGAACAAATATAGACGTGCACATTAATTTAAGTGAAAAAACAAAATAGAATGATCGAGTCTACTCTTTAATATTAAATACTAATAGTAATGATTTAAAAATAATACTGATACAACTCTTGTAAAACTTAATATAAACATAAAATTCATAGGTCTATTTTACTAGGAGCTATCATTTATTAATGGTTTTAAATGCAGCAAAATAGACATAGAATGCTTTTTTCTGTGCATTAGAAAAACTCAACTTCTGGGCGGCGCCTGTGGCTCAGTGAGTAGGGCGCCGGCCCCATATGCCAGAGGTGGTGGGTTCAAACCCAACCCCGGCCAAAAAAACTGCAAAGAAAAAAAAAGAAAAACTCAATTTCTATTTATACATTTCATTTCCTAATACATACAATGAAAGCACTATACAAACAGCAAATTTTTGTTAATAGTGAAAATAATCACAATCATAACTTGTTTGAAATCAATAATTCCTTATAGGTGTTTAGTTGTAAACAAAACATATTCACACAATACCATGATGTATGCTATACTTCAATAAAAAGATTCAAACATGCAATTGTACGTGATTTGGGAAAATAGCACTCTCAATACCAGTAACTATATCTGAGCTATTTTTTAAATAGAGATAATTCAAGCATCTTAATCAAAAATGTCAGAAATTTTCAGTCACAACATTCACAAAATATAAACGTCTGGTGGCATCAAGAGGCTTAGGTGAATTTTTTAAATTTTAAAAGTTTAATAGCATGTAAGAATATTAGATTTTCTTTCCAAATCAATAAGAGTACTCACCCCTTGAAGTCCTTGGAACTGAATCGAAGGCCGAAAAGGAATTAAATTCTATTAAAAGAAAGGAGAAACAAACAGGTAAATCTTGGTTACTATGACATAGAACTAAATGTTTAAACTTTTAAATTGGCAGTGCCATACTGTATGAAACTCCCTTTTCATAATTGTGGGGTGGCATTTATTAAGATGCCTTAGCTGAACAATATCATACTGTTTACATTTCCCTGAACCACATAACCAAAAGGTATTTTTTGGCAGTGTAGTTAATCATGTATTTGAAATGGAGTGATATGATTTAGTAAAAATGATTAATATACTAATTCAATTATACATTTATAAAAGCATATTGTTGCTTTGTTTCCTGACATATTTTTACTAGGGGTAGGGAGAGAGAAGAGATAATTGGAGGAACTTCATACTCTAACAGATGCTAGAAATATAAAATTAAAATATTTGAGAACAAGCTGTGGCTTTCCATTTTCTCATATTTTACCAGACATTTGTTTTTAGATGATGGTCAAACAAGTTGCCAATTGTCTCATAAAATTCTTACCAGGAGACAACAAATTTTAGAATAATTTTTTTTTTTGTTTTATTACAAGCGTTGTCTTTTCATAACTTCAATATGAAGTTTTGTGTTTGGAAGAAAAGCTATAATTGTAACTATCAGCCATAGTCTCTGGTATGATTTCTTGTATTCACAGTCACCAGTGTGTCTGTCTATGTGAATGCTTTTATAAATTGCTAACAGAAATCCATGAGGAAATCAGATTTTGGTAATGTTTAATAGTGAAACATCAGCCTTTAACTATTCTTCACACTATCATATCTGAATCCAGTGTACAAAAACAAACAGTGCTTTCTGGTCTCACCACTACCCCAAATAAAAAAAGCACTTATGTCCCTTCCCTCAGCCACTGTTTATCACTTATCGCTTCCAATTACTTCTCCAAACTCCAGATAAAAAAGTTTACTAATGAGGATTATAAAAACCTAAGAAGGAGTAAGGAAAGGATAAGTACTTCTTTAAAAGACAGACCACCTGAATATGAAATCAAGTGGTAGCATTAATATTATTTATAAAAATGAATAGAAAAAGGTCTTCCTGGAGACAGTATTACAACGGATACTGCTATCTCCGTCCTACTACCATAAGACCATTCATTTACCTTTGGGATTACACCAGCACAATCAAATACTCCTAGGTGACAAATGCAGACCTTGGTGTGGGTGAAGTGGATTTTTTTTTTTTTGCAATTGTAGCTGGGCCTGGGCTTGAACCTGCCCCCCTCCTCCGGTATATGGGGCCAGTGCCCTACTCCTTGAGCTGCAAGGATGGGTTTTTTTAAAAAAAGGAAAAATAAAAAGATGGTGTTTGAAATTTTAATACCTAATTTTTAGTAGTGTTTCATTCTACATATTAACTTCCACCCCAAAACTACTTTCCTTGGCTAAACTTATTTTTCCTGAAGTAATGAAAGTCTGCCCACAGAAACCTGGGAAGGCCCACTTTATGTGGAAGGAGAGTGGCCCTCCAATTTAGGCAATGCAGATTCAGGTTCCAATTTTTGTGATATTTCCATCCACAGCCCTACCCCTTCAATCTCCTTTCAGATCATAAACACTGAAAATCTCCTTGGAGACTTGTTACAATTCCCTCTTTGACTCTTGGCAACCCAGGGCTGCCCTAAGCTCATCACTAAAATTTGAAATTCTCTCTCCATCAAGTTCATCAATTCTTACTGTCCCAAATAAATGAAACTTTTTCTTGGTTTTCACATTGCTGACTGAAAATTTCTGAACATTTTTCAGCTACTGATATTACACTGTACTTAGAGGCACAAGTGCTCCTAGCTTTTTGATTTCATTTCAAAAGCTGGTGCCCCTCTGTAGCTCCTTTCTAGCTGGAGTTCATCCAGAGGCTCACAGCACCCTTGGGATGATAACTTTGAATCTCTTTTCCATTCCTCAAGCAGCATCAATCCACAGCCAGCTACTCACTACTGCTTACGGGACATTCTGCACCAGAAACTCTCAATAACTGGCAAATGCTAAACTATCCCCCTTCAACCTCCTAGGCTAAACTGGCACCTCTTTCCTACTTTTCTGGCAGGGGCGCATCTATCTTTTTGGTTTTCTAGGCTCACTACCATAGAATTAATTTATAGTCTCTTCTCTCTCCTTACCTTACCAATTGCATGCCCCTAGAACCACAGAATTCTAAAGCCAGAACAGGAATATAGAGATTATATAATATAGTTGGTGCCCACCTCCCATAGACCCTGTGTCCCATTAATAGCTAAGCTGGGACCAGAACCAGGACTCAATATTTTAATCTTCCTATTTTGCCATGGTGATAAAAACCTAAATGTTCTTCTTCTACTACCCTGTGTTCCATATCCATCTGCCACAGGGTATCTGAGAGTCTGGAGGCCTAATCCCTTAAGCCAGGGAGTTCACATTTTAGTTGGGGAAATATGAGAATGAGTAAATACTAGACAAAGTACTACTGGAATATACAGTGAGAACTCTCAAAAATGAGAAGAGAGTGTAAGTTAGATTAGAGGTCAGAAAAGTCAAAGGGTTAATGGACAAGGACCTTGGGTAACAGTTTAGAAAAGATAAACAAAACCAGGGGAAAGCAAAGAGACCGGAATGGGCAGAGGGCAGGTCCGTGTGTATACACAATTCCTTCACAGTTTTCAAATGCAATGGAAAGGATAAGAACTGAACCTGGAAATTCTATATTCTCAAAATTTGTCTTCAGTTTTAATTTCCTTCTGTGGCAGAGTAAATAGGATAGTAATTTAAATTTCAGACCTCAGCATGTCTGTTTAAAAAGCTAATCATCTCAGTTGGGTGCCCTGGCTCATGCCTATAGATAGTCCCAGCCTCTCAGGAGGCTGAGGCAGGAGGATCATGTAAGGCAAAGAGTTTGAGACATACCAGGCAACAAAGAGACATCTTGCCTCTAAATCAATCAATCAATCAATTTTAAAAGTTTACCACCCTGTGAAATAATCCTGCCCTCTTTATTCCATTCACTGATGGATTTTGAGTCTTGCAGTTGGTATGATAAATAATTGAATCCTTTCCCAATTTTTTGAATAAGAAAGGGAGTTGCTGAAAAAAGTGTTTGGGGGGAAGGCATCTCTTTAGGTCATGTGTAAAACAGATGAAGAGAACTTGGATGTGGTATATCCGGGCTAGAGAAATGGACTAGAGAATAACAGAGAATGTCTGAGAAACACTTCCCAAGTGAGGATAAAGGTCTAGGTTAGTAGGACTGCATCTGGAGCCAACAGGAGGTGGCAAGCAGAACAAACACTCCCAGGAAGAATAATAAGCTGTGCTAAAAACCAGAAAATCAGGCATCAAAGAAAAATGATGCCAGAGAGCTCCAGGGCTCCCAGCTGTTCAACTCTGGCCAGTCTGCCCCCAACTCCCTCAAATTAAACTTTTAATCTTTGTTTGTTTCACAAACACTTTCCTACCTCCTTCCCAGTCCTTCAACCTGGCATGACTTCTCAAACACTATTCCCAATCCATATGTATCACTTATTCAATCTCAAGATTAATTTCTTGAACTATACCTTTCTTTGGATAAAATAGGGGTCACAGATGCAGTGTTAAAATTTTTCAAAGACCTCAAGCAGATTCATGTGGAATAAATGGGTATAAAGCAACAATGAGTGGTGAATACTTGGAGAATGAAAGGCCAAAGAGAAGGATTCAAATTTTAAAATGTTCCATCTTTTCTTACCAAACAAAACACTGCTGCCACCATTTTGCTAACTCTAAACTGTTTTTCCCAATGCCATGTCCACTGTTCTAACCATATCAGGGTGTATTTTTTTCATAGGTTCTCTTATTCCTGATTATTACAATACAGAGTTGTCTAAGGCATATTTCTTATAAATATGTACCTGTATTATGAATCATTTTAGATATGTTCCCTGTATATGTACAGTATATTACTATACACAAAATATTATGTACTATTCCTTCCATCAATTTAAAGAGTTTCAAGAGTAATTTTGACTGTATGCCATTTTTTTACCTTATGCCTGGAATTTAGAACCTAACCCTTTAATATGCTTATGTTCATTAGTCTACCTACTAGTATATTGCTTGATTCCTCAACAAAAATAATCATTTTTAGTTTTCTAATGTATGTCACAGGACATTTTTATATCTATTGGCTCAAGCAAGCCTCCTGGGTGGCAGGAAAGCATCATTATTCCCATTTTCAGGGGGTAGAATTGCTCAGGGTCATCGAGCTCCTGACTTAAATCTAGTTCTCTGAACTCTGAATACAGTACTCTTTTCCTTCTCTTGCCTCTGAAGTAGGTTATTTGTTAAATCTAGTCCTCTGAACTCTGAATTCAGTACTCTTTTCCTTCTCTTGCCTCTGAAGTAGGTTATTTGTTAGTGCTAGACATTTAAAAGACCATAAATGCTCATTCAGTTCTTTTGGCATTCTGTTTCCGTCCAGGGAAAATATATTTCATAAAATCACTATGATTTCTAATGTTATTTCTGATGAACTAAAAAAGAAAAGATTTTGGCTGTATAAAAACTGTATAATATGGTGGTGCCTGTGGTTCAGTGAGTAGGGCGTCAGCCCCCACATACCGAGGGTGGCGGGTTCAAACCCGGCCCCGGATGAACTGCAACAAAAAAAATAGCTGAGCGTTGTGGCAGGTGCCTGTAGTCCCAGCTACTCAGGAGGCTGAGGCAAAAGAATCGCCTAAGCCCAGGAGTTGGAGGTTACTGTGAGCTATGTGACACCATGGCACTCTACCAAGGGCTATAAAGTGAGACTGTCTCTTTAAAAAAACCCAAAAAACAAACAAACCACAACTGTATAATAACTGTCACAAGAGGAGATAGTGCTCTACAACACTTATTATGCATCTGACCACTGTGTTAATTGATAGGTTAGCTACCAGAGTGTCATGATGTCACAGCAACCTCAAACTCTTGCCTTAGGCTCCCAAGTAGCTGGGGGCTACAGGCACCCACCACAATACCCAGCTATTTTTATTGTTGTTGTTGTTGTTGTCATTGTTGTTTAGCAGGCCTGGGCTGGGTTCGAACCTGCCAGCCCCGGTGTATGTGGCTGGTGCCCTAAACACTTGAGATATGGGCACTCAGCCTAGGAATAATAAGTTTTAAAAGTCAATACCATTAGAAGCAAATGCCTCAGGTATCTTAGTTTTCTGTCCAAATATGTGTAGGTTTCTTTTTGGTTTTTCTAATCAATTTGTTTATCATTATAGGTACATAACAGTTGTATACATTTACGGGGCACACATAATATTTGACACAGGCAAATAATGTGTCATGACCAAATTAGAGCAATAGGGGTACCCATCACCTCAAGTACTCATTTCTTTGTACGGAATGTTCCAATTTTCCACTCTTTTAGCTACTTTTAAATATAAAACAAATCATTGTTAACTATAGTCACCCGACTGTGCTACTGAATACTAGATCTTATTCATTCTCAATGTATTTTTGTATCATCCACTACTCTTCCCAGCCTCTAGTAACCCATCATTCTATTCTCCATCTCTTTAAGTTCAATTTTTTTTTTGTCTCCCACACATGAATGAGAACATGAGATACTTGTCTTTCTGTGCTTGGCTTATTTCACTTAACATAATGTCCTTTAGTTTCCTCCATGTCATTGCAAATGAAAGGATTTTTTTGTTTTTTCTGGCTGACTAACATTCTATTATGTGTGCATATCACATTTTCTTTAGCCAGTCATCTGTTGTTGGACACTTTAGCTGACTCCTTATCTGGGCTATTGTGAATAGTGCTGCAGTGCATTGGAGTGCAACTACCTTTTCAATATACTGATTTCATGTCTTTTGGATATCCATGACTTCTAGTGGGACTGCCAGTCATATGGTAGTTCTATTTTTACTTTTCTAAGGAACCTCCATACTGTTCCCCATAGCAGTTGTACTAATTTACATTTAATGAGGGTTCCTGCTTCCTCATTAGCATTTATTGCTTGTCTTTTGGATAAAAGCCTCTTTAATTGGGGTGGGATATCTCAATCTCACCATAGTTTTGATTTGTACTTCTCTGATGATTAGTGATGTGGAACATTTTTTTCATATACTTGTATGCCATTTGTATGTCTTCATTTGGGAAATATCTATTCAGATCTTGTACCCATTAAAAAAATCACATTATGATTTTTTTCTGTTGAGTTGCTTGAGTTCCTATATATTCTGGTTAGTAACCCCTTATCAATTTGGATAGTTTGCAAATATTTCTCTCATTCTTTGGGTTGTCTCTTCTCTTTACTGCTTGTTTCTTTTGCTGTGCAGAAGCTTATTAGCTTGATGTGATTCTACCTGTCCATTTTTGCTTTGGTTACCTATGCTTTTCAGGTCTTACTCAAGAAATCTTTGCCAGATTAATGTCCTAGAGTGTTTCCCCAGTGTTTTCTTCTACTAGTTTAATACATTCAGGTCTTTGACTTGATTTTTGTACATGAGGAGAGATAGAAGTCCAGTTTCATTCTTCTGCATATGGATATCTGATTTTCCCAGCACCATTTATTAAAGAGACTATCCTTACCCAACGTATGGTTCTTAGTACCTTTGTTGAAAACAAGTTGGCTGTGAAGGTGTGGATTCATTTCTGGGTTAAATGTTTTTTAGCCTAAGCTTAATTGTACAAACATGTCTTTAACTCATTGTACCTTTAAAAATTTACTAAGTACATTAGAAATGAGTCTCAAGTAGGGCTTCAATTTTTGCTTTTAGTTTTAATCAAGTATTTGCACCAAGCAGCTCTTTTGAAAATCAAGTCATGCTAAGGTTTAACTGAACAGTATTTGACTTGGAAATAAGATAGTGATCTGATATCTATATCCAGCCAAAAAACATAATGGTAGATTTGAACCGACTAGGAAAATTCCTTTTGACAAATACTTCAACAACTGGATAAAAGTAACAGTTTGTAGGCAAAAGATTCTGTTAAACACATAGTTTTCACTGTTTTTAGAGTTCCTCTATACTTCTTATGAAACACTGTATAGGGGATTCCTAAACATAGACGTGTAGGCAATACTAAAATTCTTATGTAAGTTTGGTTACATTCTTGATGTCTTAGTTACAGACCAATGCTATGTAAAAAAAATTGTTCTGAGATTAAAGAAGTCTAAGTCCACTTATTTCTAGGAACTACTTCTCATAATATGTAGGAACTATAAAAGTAACATATAATTTCCTAAGTAATATAATTTCTGACATGACTCTTTTAGGGTGAGAGAAACACAGTTTACATTTCTTTGGAGTTGAATAAAAGACAGGTATTCATTCTAAAAAGGTGGTTTACAACCATCTCTTGATTGTTTACATACTGCTTATCCATGTAAACAAATTAAATCTATGGTTACTTTCACCTAATCAATCATCAGCAGTTTTGTGAAACTACAAACTTAAGGAATAACATTTTGGGCCTAGAAAAGAGTGACTTCTCTAAGAATCTACAGAGGTCTTCCCCACTTTATTTTCTAATGTTAGAGATAGACTTTTAATACCTTTAGATTTCCTTCTGAAGCTACCTTGGAACTCTGAGTTAACTCAAAGTTAACTCTTAAATCATTTAAAAATCAACCAATAAGCATTTATTAAATACTAGGTATTTACCTGGGAATGTAAAGCTGCATTATGAGCCATGATAAAGATATTGCAAAAAAATTCCAAAGTCAAATATAGTTTTGCAATTTTGCCCAAAATAAACAACAGCAAAAAAACCCTTTTTATAAACATGGATGGTCCAGGTGACTTGATAGGATTGTTTTAAGAAATAATTATAGCTAGCCAATTATTATTCGAGTACTTTAAGAGTGTCAGACCCTATAAGTGTTTTTAGTAATATATCTAAGAATTCTCAGAAACACCCTTGTGGGGTAGATACTATTATTTTCATTGCTCAGGTAAGTTCTGTACATTACCTAAGACTACACAGCTAATAAGTGGCATGAGACTCAAACCCATATTTAAGAACCAAGCTACCATTCACCATTTTTACATGGCTAGCCTTTTCCTGCCCATCTCAATAGTTATACAAAAATTGAAGCACCTGAAGCCAGTGCATTAAAAACTGATAGCAAATCACTTTTTTGGCTTTGTACTATGGCATAGGTAAAATATCAGGCAAGTGAAGAATTTGCTTTCAGTTGTGCGAGCAAACAGTGAAAAGCAGATATGATTTTCCCTGGGATGCAATTGTATAAAATAGATCATCTTTCTTTCCTAAAAGAGGCACTATACTACTTAAGAACCGTGTTTATAATTTTATATTTAAAGAATCATTTTATTCTTTGTTTTTTATAACCTGATAGAAAATCTAAAGGCTATCTAATAATTATCTTTTAACCACTGTAATAAAAATCTAGCCAGGGAGAGAGAAAGAAGAATGAAAATTGGAACTAAAATGATAATTTGCATAGGAAGTCAAATGGTTGGTCCTGAGGACATAAAATATACTCAGCTCTTGTCAAAAACTGATAATATGTAGTATGCTTAGAATGACACATCATGTGAAATTTAAAGATAATCCAAAACTTTTTTGCCTCAAAGATTTTATCAGATGCCAAAAAGATAGCCATTAAATCTAGTATTTTGCTTTGTGGGACAAATGTAGGAGATGTAGTAGAAACTCCTTTCTTGCAGATTTGGAAGCATCAGATTAAAGAACACATAGAATAGAGAATGATTTCTTTCTAGTCATTATAGCACAGAAAAGAGTAAAACAAAAGGGATTACCGAAACCCTAATCTATTTAACACAATCCTTGCTTTGAAAGACAGCTTGTAGAAAACTATGTATTTGATGCTGGACAAATTATTGCTGCAGTCTTAAATCTTAGGATTTCAAACAGCTCTCAATGGAACATGTAAGGCATAAATCTAAACTGAACAATCAACCAAAATGTCAGCTACTGTGAAACACCCTTTAAATAAGCAACACTTGAAGTATAATAATCTCACTATTTTTTCTGAAGAGCTTATTGTGAGCCTTATAATTGTATAATAACATTAGATGTCAAATTTGACTATCAATGCAAATAAAGATTTGTTCCCTGGGATCACGATCTCTAGAACAGAAGTATAAACAGGTGGTAAAATAAGCTTTGATTGCAAAATGAGGATTATTATTTTAAAAAAACCTAGAAATTGATAAAATGTGGCATCTCAAACACTTTCTATAAAGGGAGCCATTAGGAGGTTTGAAACTAGAAGTAGGAAACTACATGATCATACTATACGTAATGTTTTTAAAAAGATCACACTAGCTGTTGTGTGAAATGGATTATAAGGGAAGAATACATGGAGGTCAGCTGGGAGTCCACGGCCCTGAAAAGAGATGATGGTAGGCAGGACAGGAATAGTTAATAGTGGGGTTTAGATTTCATGTAATTTGAAGGTTGCCAGAATTTACAGATAAATCAAATATATCAAGAAAAGAGGAGACAAATCAAGGGTTACTAGCCAATTTCTAGGCAACTGGTAGAAAGGGCTGCCACTTATTGAGATGGGGAACTCTAAAGCACGTGTAGTTTTGAGGAGTGAAATCAAGAGTTATGTTTAGATACAGAAGATCTGAGATGTCTATTAGGTAAGATCGGGCCCATTCAGGGTGGTATGGCCAAGGATTGAGATATCTATTAAACTTTGATGAATATGATAATGTGCTGGAAATAAGTGGAGAAAGGGACAGATCTGGGGATAAATATCTGAAAGTAATTAACACAGAGATGGCATTTAAATCCAAAGGACTAGACAAACTCACCTAGGGAGAATGAGTAGATAAAGAGAAGAGAGTCAGGATATCTAACAGTGACATACCCGTCAAGCAAAGGACAGTAAACAAAGGAGAGGCTGAGAAAGAATGGGTAGGGAGGGAGGAAGAAAATCAGAAAAGTGTTTCTAATAGAAAGAAGTGGTCAACAGAATGAATCACTGCTGAGGACTGGTAACCAGATTTGGCAACAGGAGACCTTATAATATGATGTATATGTAAGATAACACGGTATCTTACAGTATGGTTATCAGCAGTATGGTTAGAAACAGTGGGCTGAGCAGAGGATGGTGGGTGAAGACACTGCTTCTCTAACATGTCCTCAAACAGTCCTTTTTCTTTTGGTACAGCCCTTGAACACATGTTTTGTTGCATTTACTTTTTCACATTTGTCTGCTTCCACTAAATGACAAGTGCTTTCTTGGCAGGGACCAGCCATGACTTATTCAGTTTTATAACTGCATTGCCTAGCTCTGTGCCTGACTCATGTCAAAAGACAAATAAATGTTTACTGAGTGAACAAATAAATATTTGGTAATTTTAACTTTGAATCCTATATCATAACCTTTTATTAAAGAAAAAGTATAAGACACCCAATTGTCTCTTTACAACATGAACACTTTTTCTGTCTTCTGAAGCATCATAGTTTCTAACAATGGAGCCAAAAGTAACAATATGTAAATGTTATCTTACATATACACATGATATATATTATATATATATATTTTATAATATATAAAACACTTCAGTTTCTAGCTAAGCATATTTAGATCTTAAAGTATCTCAGTGAAATTCTTATAAGGAAGTCCAAGCCTGCTTCTATCCTTGAATAACCTTATTGTTCAGTGGAAGAGTCTTCCAGCAAAGGTTACCTCCAGGGATCATGAACCAAGCACCATTATCAATTACAATGTGTATTTGTAACAAAAACTTTATGGACTCATGATGCTTGTTTTGTTTTTCATAAGTAACTGCCAAACCAAAAAGAAATAAAGGAATCAAACCCCTAAATAGAAATGGAAGAAGTGAAAAACACTGACGCTTCCAAGGCCTTTAGGAATTATGCTATTTCAAACTATGACTAAAACTTGAGATGTAAATCTAGGCGCATTTTGTGTGTGTGTGTGTGTGTGTATGTATATATATGGTGTGTATATATATATATACATATATAGTTACTTATGATTCAATAATTACTAGGAATGGAAACAACAGAAGGTCTGACATTCATGTTAAAGTTAAATTTTCATAGTATTAGAGTTCTCTGATAGCTCTAAGTACAATTTGCAGAGGTTATTCAATAGTCAGTCTATAAAAATACAAACAATATTTATAAAGCCCTGCTCAAAACCAAATTTTCTTCCAGTTTCAACTTTCTCTGAAATATCAACAATCTTCTAAATTTTCATGCAAATGGAAGCATTTATATAAGACACAGAAGGAATATAGCACCGTTATATATATATATCTGTCTGCTTCAAACTCCCAACCATACTTCTGAAATATAAAAACATCTAATCCTATCTATATCTCTTAATTACCAAAAGAAAGACTGAGTGAATGTTCACCAAAATGGTACTCATCTTTATCTCCCCACCCCTGCGCAACTCTTCCAGCTGCTTCCAATTTCCCTTTTTCTACTAAGGGTACCCTCTTAGGACCAAAGGCTAGAAACCTCAATTCAATCTTCTTCCTTTAAAATCTACTGTTAAATCTTCCTATAGATTCTATACATCTCTACTATCTCTCACAAATATCCCCCTGTAGATCCCAGTCATCTCTGGCCTGGACCACATACTTCTTCATAATTTGTTTCCTTTTTTCCAGATTCACAGTGTAGTCATCCTGCACACCAAGGCCAGAATTATCCTAAGGCATAGCTCAAATCACCTTAAATTTCTAGCCAGCAAGGACAAAATAAAAACTACATCCTACTCCAACTTGCTTTTCCTTTCTTAAACCCAGCTATATTTTTCTCCTGTACTCTTGGTTAAGCATAACAAGGTCTTCATGGCAATTCTCAGAAATTGTCCCAGCTTTCCTGTCAGTGTTCTTCTTTACCTATGCCATTCCCTCTCCTGGAAAATGGTCTCCATCTAGACTCTGTGTGCTAAAATCCATTAAGATCCAAGAATTTTTTTTTTCTTAGACAAATAACATTTAGGATCCTCTAAAAGAAAGGAAACTCATGCCTCTAGTCTAACAATCTAGTTACTATGAAACTGGTAGCTAAATGCCCTCACTGTGGAAGTCACTTCAAGATGCAGGTGTGATTGATTCATGAATGTGGGGGTGCTGACAGATTAATTAACAAGGTTCTCTTTTCTTACATCTCATATTTAAACTGCCAGCCATAGAAATGCTAGGTTTGGCCCTTGCTGGCTAAATATTAGTGGAAACCCTTAAATCAGTTCTGAAGATTTGACATGGCTCTCAAAAGCCATAATGCCACTATAGAAATTACAGATAGGTAAACAAGAAGGAAGGAAAGGAGGGAGGGGAGAAAAATGTGAAAGAGGGAGAGAGTAATCCTCCCTGGTAAATCTGACCTGAGTTATGCTGGTTTTTAGCTTTAATTTGGCTATGGAGATATGACCATAAATTTATTTTAGTCTATTCTAGACTTGCTTTTCTAGATTTTTAACATAGGAAATATTGCATGGAGCTGAAGTATACAGAAGAATCAAATGCAGGATTATATACATGCTGTTTTCTTTATTGTAAAACTTAGCTCTTAAATGCAGCAATGAGCATGATATCACATTTTAGAGACATCTCTAACAGTCCAGATTTGGCCCAATCTGGCTGCACTCCAGGGCCAGGCTCCTGAGTTTCTCTGTGGCAGAGAAAAGGGTCACCACAAATTGATAAAAATGACTCAGTGTTAATTTGGCTGAAATTCTCATTTTCTTTTCTCTGTAGATTTTATCACCAATTGCCTAATAAGCCCTATGAGCACAGCTTCCATAATTTTTTACAAATGCAAATAGAGCAAATGGAAAGGTTGAATCTGGTGATTGTCCTCGGTAAGCTTTCCTGTAAATCATTCCAAGAATTCTACACACCTTTCCTTTTAAATTCTTTTCTTGAACAAGTTCCAATCCTTCACATATGTTCTTTCTCTCTCCTTCCAATTCTGGTGCCAAGGTTCCCTGTCTATCTTTTTAGGCAATCTGGCTACTACTTTTCTCAGGGAGGAGCTCCCCCCTCTGCATTGAGAAACTAAGCATTTGAATAAACTTTTCAAACACTGCAGCCCTAGCGCAAACTTGATTTTACTTGATAAAAAAGCATTTTAAGATCAAGTGCAAAATGAAGACGGACTAAGTTAAAAGTCAGTAAGATTAAATTATTTAAATTAAACCTGGCTATATTTTTAAGTATATGGAATCCATTAAAGCAAATCTCATTGTTTTACTTAAGAAACATGTCCAACTGGGTGTCAGTTCTGTGCTGGCAGGTCTAGATGTTCAAATGGTGACTTGAGACAATGGTCTTCTATAGTTATAAAGTAGATTATTAAACACACACACACACACATATTACTTGGGGGCAGGCTGAAAAAGGAAGAGATAAGAAAAAAACGGGTATGAGTCTTTGGCCCTTGCTGGCAAAGTATTAGTAGAAACCCTTAAATCAGGGTTTAAGATACCATAATGAATGGAATGTTGAAAAGTTCACCTGGTAGAAATGCTAAAGTGAAATCACCTACCCATGAACTGTGGAAACAGTGATTAAAAAAAAATCATGTAACACATTTATGTGAGCTATTATGAAGGATAATGAATTGGGAGGCTGAAATAAGACCTTATACTTTCAAAATAAGAGTATCTATTAATGCAGAGAGAGACTGAGTTACTCATGTAAAGTTAAATGGAAGTATTACTGTACAAATTTTAAAAACACTTTCATTGTCCTAGAAGACATTAATCAAGGCAAGAAAATTTGTTTCAAGCCAATAAAGCTGACAACAGAATGTGTTAACAGAATCTATTTACAGGACCCTGCTTCCTGATCTTCAGAGATAGAGAAAATGAGTTACATAATTAAGAAAATTAGCCAAAATATATTTTTAAATATTGGAATTTAAAATGTATATTTTACACTTGAAAGAAATATGTAATTATAGTAATATATGCTCATTTAAGATACATAGAACTTATGCTGATTACACAATCATAGACACTAATTTAGAATGACAATAAAGTTGTAATCTGTGATTTTATTTAGTAACTTTCCCCCTCATTTAAAATAACCTACATTTTAAAAGTTTAATATCCTAGATATCTATATTGGCATATCTAAATTTTTCTGCAAATCATGAATAAATTTAAAACTGTTTCTGTATTCAAAGTTAGTGGAAAACAACTTTTAGGAGGCATTTACTCCAACTCTAACTCCCATCCCTGGACTCATCATGTTCTACTGCCTCTTCAGAAAGGTTCCCAGATCTAGTCTCTAAAAACAGAAAAGCTGAATAATTATAGTCAATTAGGTTTGTCTTTTGAAAGTGAGAAATTATGATTTGAAAAAAATCAAGATCTCACAATTCTCTTTAGTTCTGTTTTCATGAACCCTAATAGCTCAGTATTTTTGTTCCATTTTATCTAGAAAATGTCTCTATTCTGCTTAAATCATACTTTCCTAAAATTTCTAAATTTACTTCTTTGAAGCCTTAGGTTAAGTAGACTAATTTGAAAAAGTAAATCCAAACGACAAAATAATCTAGACCACAAAAGAACTCTAATGCTTAATTCTTTGATGCCTCAATTAATGCCTGTCAAAATTTCTGGTTCTCAGAACAGTTAACAGTCATTAAGCACCCTCCTTTAAGAACATAGATTAGTAGAGGCAATTTTATATGAGAAACCAAAGCCATTTTTTTCCCCAGAGAAAAAAGGACTGACTACCAGAATCTTTTCCCCCATAAGACAACATATGCCAACATATTCCCAAATAAGATCTACAAGAAAAAGCAATGGAAAGTGAGAAAGACCAAATATCCTACGGGAAGATAAAAGCTCAGCCAGAATCCTACTGCTGGCAACAGTTACTGTGCCCATGAGGGTGCTCTGGTCTGACTGAGCCAAGGAGAAGGGACACTGAGGACACATCCGAGGGAGGATGCTGCAATAAGTAGCAAAAGTACATACAGATACCTGAAAGGGCTCTTACTCCTTTGGTCTTGTTCCACTTTTCATCCAGGTGAGGGTGATAATTTCACCTCAGTTCCTGCCTGCTATTTCAAACTCCTTAAAACATGTTTCCATGGCTGAAGCAACAGTAAGGCCTGTGAACAGGAGGTAGGTCAGGCCAAGTCAGCCTATCCCCACCGGCCCCCACCACTAGTATTTTAGGAGAAAAGAAATCCTAGGACTAATAAGAAGTACCTTAGAAGGGTGGAGCAATTTGGAAAAGTCTTCCCCTGTCCTGCCTCTGGGCAGATCAACCAGACCCATTAATTTACTTGCACAGAGATGGAAAAAAGACAGTACGGATATTAATAAGCTACAGAAGTAGTCAGGAGCAAACAAAGCCATTGACTTTGTTAACTTTAACTAAAGTAAAATTAGGCTCGGCGCCTGTGGCTCAGTGGGCTACGGTGCCAGTCACATACACCTGAGCTGGCGGGTTAGAATCCCGCCCAGCCTGCCAAACAACAATGACAGCTGCAACTAAAAAATGGCTGGGTGTTTTGGTGGGTGCCTATAGTCCCAGCTGCTTGGGAGGCCAAGGCAGGAGACTCGCTTGAGTCCAGGAATTGGACGTTGCTGTAAGCTGTGATGCCATAGCACTCTATCCAAGGTGACAGATTGAGGCTCTGTCTCAAAAAAAAAAAAAAAAAAACTAAAGTGAAAATTTTTTTAAAGTACTAAGTGGTGAGTTGGGAGAGAAAGAATTTTCCATCTTCTATCTCCTAGAAGACACTAGTATAGAAACGTAGTGGCTTTCAGAGCACTCTAACCTTAATCCCAAGCATGGTAACACCAGATATGCTGTAGGAGGCATAAATGAAGGTCATACAAAGGTAGAAAACAAACTGCACCCCTTTACTGGGCCTAGTAATCATGCAGATGAGTGGTCATTGGGGGACACCACCGAACCCTTCCCCCAGAGTACACTGTCAATCTCCCTGTACCTCTCCTGCCCAGTGTAAACTGTCAATCTCACTGTAATCATCCCTACAGTTTGCCTATATTTCCCCAAGGCAGCTGACCTACTGTCCCCAGAGATGCCTCTCCCCATCCACTGTGTGTCAGTCTTTCTCTGCTCCCTGGGTCTGCCTCTGACAGGAGGTTGGCCACCTCCTGCTGACTTCTTTCTCTTTGGGCCTTTACATCCCCTGACCTACCTTCTCCCCACTGTCATCCCTTCCCACACCCTCCCCTCAGAACAGACAAGCTTATCTCTCCATCTTGCAGAGCTGAGTTTCTCTCCACTGTCTGCCTGTCCCTCTGTCTGCCTATCTGGCTTCCCCCAGATGGGCCTCCCCCTCCATGGGGGTGCTGGTCTCTCCACTGCAGGTGCACCTGTATGGGAGTATCTGGCACATACCATCTTGCATTTCTTCTCTTTCTCAGCATTCTTATTGCTGGGTGTGTACTGACTTTCCAGGAGTACTTGAGGCTGTCTCCTTGGGATTACACTGAGTGTAGGACAGTATCTTTCTCCCTGTGCATGCACTCCTCCCAGATGCCCTCCTACCCCACCACACAAAGTATGTGAGTGATTTTCACCGAATGTTTCTCTGGTTGGTAACATGTACATTCTGACTTGTACACCCATGCATCCACCCAATTCTATGAGTGCACTCTGATACTACCACTCACTCATCTCTTAGTTTCTAGTGCTGTTACACATAACCTATCCTGGGAACTCATATCAGAAGTGTGTGAACTTACATGGAGAGCCTCTCTGAACACACTCCCAGAGAAAGCAGGACTCACACCTCTCCTGCTGCTCTGCCTGGGCCCTCTTTTCTCTATGCATTTGAAGTGCCTGGCACTAGTGGGAGCTCAACAGATGTTAATTCTTTTCTCCCCTTTCATTTGAGTAACTATGTGAGCCGTGTCTGCATGTCCCTCTATTTATGAGACCAGTTGGGTGTTCCTTGGTATGGACTGGGTTATTTGGCAGGATGCCCTGTGGGTTGTTTTCCTGACTCGCTCTCTCCTCTTGGAGTAAAACGTTACCAGTTGCCCCATATGGTATATCCCTCCCTCCTGCAATGAGTCCTCTCCCGTCCCTCGTCCACTGACAGGTCCGCATGCCCATAAACGGTTTCCGGAGCGCCCCAGTTGCCTCATCTCTTCTCAGTGGTCCTCTGTCTCCCACTTCTTTTCAACAAGAAAGCGTTCCTGGGTGTCCTGCACTTGCGGCGTGCGTGCGTCTACTTGACCCTCTCTACTCGGGGAGTGCGGGGGGCGGGGGTTTCTCCAGAACGCAGGGTGAGGGGCTCTCCGTCCGGGATACCCCCTAGGTTCGCGCCCCGGGTCGCGGCCAGCTGGGGTCAGCCGAGCGTCTGCGAACCCCCTCTCCCCCGCGCCCGACGTTTTGCTCCCGGGCTGGCCAGGTTTCCGAGTGCCGGGTCCCTCTCGGACGCCGCGCCGGTGTCCCGGGTCCAGGAGAAGGCAGGTGTGTGTGTCCCCCTCCTCCTGAGGCGACAGGGCTGCGACCCCCGCCTGGGCGAGGTGACCGGGTGCGCCTCCCCGGCCGGCCCGTGCCCCCACCTCCCTCCGCGGAACGAGCAAGTCCCAGTCCCCGCGAGTCGAGTCCGCGCCGCTGTGTTAACACCCCCTGGGAGGACGTGTGTACCCCACCCCAAGGCGGGGCGCCTGGGTCCCGTCGCTGCGGGTCTTCGGTGCCCACACGTCTCTCAGAACGCGGACAGCCTGGGTCCACCGGCTCGCTGCCGCCCCAGCCGGAGGTAGCGTGGTCACCTCGCTTCTTTCTCCGCGGACTCCCTCCCTCCTAAGGACCCCAAAGCCAGGAAATCCACAGGCGCCGTCGGAAAGTCCCGCAGCGGAGGCACAGCCCGGCCAGGGCTGTGGCTGCCCCGGCCCCGCCGCCAGGGGCCGCCCGCTCGCGCGCCCGTCCCTGCTCAGCCCGGCGCCCCGCCAGTCTGGCCCGCCCGGGACCGCGGCGTCAGCGACCCTGCCCGTCCCGGCCCTGCCTGCCGCCGCGGGCGCTGACCGCGGCAGGAGCGAGCCACAGCCCCAGCTGGCCCCTCTGAACCCGCGCTGGGTGCCCCGGACGCCGGGCGGCGAGGAACGCCCTCTGTCAGGGCGGCCGAGTCGGCCACTGGTCCGCTCACCTTGTGGCTCTGGTACGTCTCCAGCGCCCGGATCGCCGTCTCGGTGAGCTTCACATGTAGAACGGTGATGTTGTCCTGCCCCAGCCGCCCACACGACAGTCCGTAGCGCTGCTCCTCCCGCAGGCCCGCCGCCCCCCCCGCCGCCATCTTAAACTCCCCGGGGTGCAGCCGCAGACGCCGCTCGGGCTCTAGCCTCCACTGCGGCCGCGGCTGCTCCGGCTTCTGCAGCCGCCGCCACAGCTACGGCCATCCCGCTGCTGACGTACTGTCATATACTGTGCGCAGCCAGACCTCTGACTGCCACCGCCGCCGCCAGCTCCACCCTCCGGCCCCCCCGTCCCGTCCCGGGCTCGTTTCATTGGTCGCGTTTCCCTCAAAACCGCCCTCATTGGCCGCCCTCCACCCTCGCAGGGCGGGGCCCAAAGTCACCGGAGTTTTGCTCCCGGGACCGGACAGCCGAGAGGCTGACGTATGGGTGACGCGCTAACCTGATCTTTTCTGACGTCACATCTGCCCGTCTTGGCTCACCTGCCACGATTGGCTTGACGGGCGTGGGGGATCCTCTGCAGATTGAGCGCCCGGGTCACAGAGCCGTAACTCACAGAGCCTGGCCCTAGTGGGTGCGGGGAAGGGTAATAGCGTCAAGTCGGAGTGTGGGAGTCTCTTCCTGTGCTGGCACCCCATCTCAAATGTGTGAGGGGGTGGCAGTGACCAAGTAAGGACTTTGTTCCCCGACGGCCGCGGAAGCGTGTGGAGCGTGGCGTGTGTCTGTGAGGGGGAGACAGCGGCGGTCTCTCTGGAGATCGCCTCAAAACTCCGTCTGGAGCTGATGTCGAGCCGGTGGGGTCGGGTGCCTAGTGAGTCGGCCCCAGGCTGTTAGGAGGTGTGTTCTGAGGAGCATCGTAGGTACAGAAGATCAAGATAGGCGCCTTTCCAGGGGCAGGCGTAGAGTATAGGGAGTTGGACTTGGAGGTCTTTCCCCACCGTGCTGGTTGTGATCCCAAAGGAACAAGCACTTTCTCTCGAGTTCGCTGTATGTATGAGTATCTCATTTCAAAGGACCCTGGAAGAAGAGTAACTGCCAATGACTGAAATTAAAAGAAACGTCGACACCTTTCCTTCTGATTCTGCTTAAGTTATGACAGGGTCGTGTGAAAACTTAGCCAAGGTTTGGTGGAGGCTGGGAGATGAGGCCCGAGTGGAGTCCGCCCAGCCCGTTGCTTCATGTGCGGGCATGGTTGCGCGAAGGCGCCTGATCCAGAGTTCGCTTCAGGCCACGTGTCAATAGACCGATAGGCTTCCTGTCAGAGAGAATAAATAAATTAACTGGATGCTCAGAAACATCAGATAAAAACAAACCATTGAAGGTTTATAACAGTTAAAAGGCAGTTTTAAAAAATTACTTTTCCCCCCTTATATTTGAGATGCTTGTTTTTACAAACCTCAGTGATCCTTTTAAATAGGATCAGGCCTGCGGTTTACAGTAATTCCACCCTCCCTACACCTGCAAAAATCCCTTCCCCACCCTACAATTACACTCTTTTTTGGTTTCCAGGGGTCCTCAAACTACAGCCCACGGGACACATGCGGTGGTGTGAATTATATTTGTTCCTGTTTTGTTTTTTACTTCGAAATAAGATATGTGCAGTGTGCATAGGAATTTGTTCATAGTTTGTTTTTTTTTTTAAACTTTAGTCCGGCCCTCAAACCGAGGGACAGTGAATTGCCCCCGGTTTACAAAGTTTGAGGACGCCTGGTTTAGACCCTCAGACATTGTTGTGAATTGAAGGACGAATTCACTTTCCATGGCGTATGAGTTAAGTAGAAACACCCATATTAAGCATTGGCCCCATCACAGGAGAGCAGGTTGTAAATTGATTTAATTTCAATCCACTAGAATTGGCTGTTAAGACATGATTAACACTTGTTAATTTAGTTTACTTTAGTGTTAACACAGAGTGTTAATGATCTTAAATTTATTGAGTGAGGAAATTAAGACAATCACCAAAGAAGTTGGATTAAGAATTTTACTTTGAGAAGGGAAATAGAGGCCTTATTACCTAATCTTCTCAGTTTTCCCAAAGTAGAAACCTTACTCAAATAGTTCATATCTAAGTGAACCATAGTCTAAAGAGGATTCTGTACTTATTTTATTCTCTTGTTTGTTTTGACAGGGAAGGAGTGACCACCTATCAAAAGCCTTAATTATTGTGGGGTGAGGGGAGGCTTGACCAGAACAAGTAAAACCTGTATCCCACTGCTTTTCCTGAGAAGATGGGTAAATCTCCACCCACATGACATCCTAACTTGGCCTCTTACTCAGAACTTCTGATGACATCCAAAGGGGTTGGGGAGGAGCAAAGGTGGTTTTTGTGTAGTTTTCAAATGTCTGACCCACAGCTTCTTCCTAGTAATTGTCTTCTTTTCCTTAATTGTAGTGGGAAAATTTTTCTCATGCCCTACTTTAGTGGGCAACAAATTGTTCCAGAGGGTAATATTTTCTTTTTATTTTTTAAGTTTTTAAATTTTTCTTTCATATATGTACATGTATCTTTTAAATGAAATCAGAAGGTAAAGTATTAAGGTAAATGAGTTAATGTTTCTTTGTAGTTTCCCCCCTGTGAGCTTTTCAATTAAGGAAGGAGGCAGCGATCAGGTACAAAGTAACACCGTAGCAATACAACTACAGATACTACAATGTACTAACACAACTAGCAATGTTTCTCCTTGTCACACAGGCAGAGCACACATTATGCCTAAATTACATGGTTCAGTTGTGATGTTGATGAGGTAATTAGTCTTGAAAGGGCTGATGAAAGTTGCTTTTTTGGGAAGGTTGCCATTTTATACGTATTTTCTGCTCTTTATACAGTTTAATTAGGAAATAATTGTTGAATGCCAACTAAGTGTAACATGCTATGGAGAGTTTAAAAATTAAATTGTATAGTCTCTAAAGGAATTTTCTGTTTGAATGTGGCAACTGAACCAATACACTCAAAGCAAAGCAATTAGAGAATTAGTAAATGCTAACTTGGATGGTATTAGTGATAAGCTCAAAAATTCAAAGAAAGGAGAAATCTGAAGAGGTTTTGTGGAGGCTGAACTGATTCTAAATAAGTGAAAGTGGTATGGAAGGAGAGAGGCCAAGTAAAGTGATTTTAATGATCATTCTAGCTGAACCCATTAATTTTTAAAATTGTTATTTATTAAATCATAACTTTGTACATTGATGAATTTATGGGGTTCAGGGTATTGCTTTGATACACAATGTGAAATGCTTATATTGAACTAAGTAACACATCCATCACAATTATACTCATTTCTTAATAGTTTTGAAATGTACCATTGCATCATGCACATTAGGTGAGGTCCCCCCCGAATATCCTCCTTCCTCCCATATTCGCCCTATACTCCCCTTTCTTTCATCTTCCCTTCTACCTTCTGGACCATAGTTATGTTTTGCCATTCATATGAGTGTGTAGGTGGATATATATTGATTTCATAGTAGTAATGAGTACATTGGATACTTTTTTTCCCATTCTTGAGATACTTTACTAAGAAGAATATGTTCCAGGTGGTGCCTGTGGCTCAAAGGAGTAGGGTGCCAGCCCCATATGCTGGAGGTGGCAGGTTCAAACCCAGCTCCAGCCAAAAACTGCAAACAAACTAACAAACAAGAAGAGTATGTTCCAGCTCCATCCAGGTAAACGTAAAAGATATGAAGTCTCCATCTTTTTTTATGGCTGCACAGTATTACATGGTTCACATATACCACCATTTGTTCATCCATTCATGGGTCAGTGGGCACTTGGGCTATTTCCATATTTTGGCTAATATGAATTGGACTGCAATAAACATTCTGATGCAAATGTCTTTGTTGCAGAATAATTTTTGATCATCTGGGTATATACCTAGTAGAGGAATTGCAGGATCAAATGGTAGGTCTACTTTTACTTCCTTGAGTGTTCTCCAAACTTTTGTCCAAAAAGGTTGTATTAGCTTATATTCCCACCAGCAGTGTAGTAGCATTCCCTTCTCTCTGCATCCATGCCAACATCTATAGTTTTGGGATTTTGTGATGTGGGGGCTAATCTTACAGGAGTTAGATGATATCTCAAAGTGGTTTTGATTTGCATTTTTCTGATGATTAAGGATGATGAGCATTTTTTCATGTGTTTGTATGCCATGCGCCTGTCTTCATCAGTGAAGTTTCAGTTCAAGTCTCTTGCCCACACAGAAATGGGGTTACTTATTCTTTTCTTATTGATTAGTTTTAGTTCTCTGTAGATTCTAGTTAGCAGACCTTTGTGGGAAACATAACCTGCAAAAATCTTCTCCCACTCTGAAGGTTGTCTGTTTGCTTTGCTTACTGTGCTCTTGGCTGTGCAAAAGATTTTTAGTTTGATCAGATCCCATTAATGTATTTTTGATGTTGCTTCAATTGCACGGTGGTCCTCCTCATAAAATATTCTCCCAGGCCAATTTCTTCAAGTGTTTTCTCTGCACTCTCTTCTAGTATTTTTATAGTTTCATGTCTTAAGTTTAAATCTTTTAACCAGTGAGAATCAGTTTTTGTTAATGGTGAAAGGTGGGGGTCCAGTTCCAGTCTTCTACAGGTCACCAGCCTGTTCACCCAGCACCATTTGTTAAATAGGGAGTCTTTCCCCACTGAATGTTTTTGATAGGCTTGTCAAAGATCAAATGGTGATAAGTAGCTGGGTTCATCTCTTGGTTCTCTATTCTGTTCCATAGATTTACCTCTCTGTTTTTATGCCAGTACTATGCTGTTTTGATCACTATAGATTTATAGTATAGCCTGAATTCTGGTAATGTGATACCTCCTGATTTGTTCTTATTTCTGAGTAATGTATTTGCTATTCGAGTTTTTTCTGATTCCATATAAAACAAAGTACTATTTTTTCAAGTTCTTTAAAGTACGTCAATGGTGCTTTAATAGCGATTGCATTAAATCTGTAGTTTGCTTTGGGTATGATGGACATTTTAACAATGTTGATTCTTGCCAGCATGAGCATGGTTTGTTTTTACATTTGTTAACATCTTCAGCCATTTCTTTTCTCAGAGTTTCATAGTTCTCCTTATAGAGATTTTTCATGTCCTTTGTTAGGTAAATTCCCAAATATTTCATCTTCTTTGGCACTATTATAGAAGGAATAGAGTCCTTGATTGCTTTTTCAGTTTGACTATTGTTAGTGTATATGAAAGCTTCTGACTTGTAAGTATTGATTTTGTATCCTGAGACACTGCTGTATTCCTTGATCACTTCTAAGAGTTTTGAAGTTGAGTCCCTGGGATTTTCCAGATATAGGGTCATGTCATCAATGAAGAGTGAGACGTTGATCTGCTCTGACCCTATTTGGATACCCTTGATCTCCTTCTCTTGCCTGATAGCAATGGCCAAGACTTCTATTACTATGTTGAACAGCAGTGGAGACAGTGGGCGTCCTTGCCTTGTTCCTCATCTGAGTGGAAATGTTTTTTCAGTTTTACACCATTCAATATGATATTGGCTGTGGGTTTGCTGTAGATGGCCTATATTATTTTAAGAAATGTCCCTTCTATGCCTATTTTCTTAAGAATTCTGATCATGAAAGGATGCTGGATATTATCAAAGGCTTTTTCTGCATCAATTGAGAGAATCATATGGTCTTTGTTTTTTATTTTATTGATGTGATGTACTATATTTATAGATTTGTGTATGTTGAACCAACCCTGTAAACCTGGAATAAAACCAACTTGATCATGGTGTATAATGTGTTGAATTCTGTTTGCTAAGATCTTATTAAATAATTTTGCATTGATATTCATTAATGATTTTGGTCTATAATTTTCTTTCTTTGTTGGATCCTTTCATGGTTTGGGTATCAGGGTGATATTTGCTTTATATAATGTGTTGGGAAGTATTCCTTCTTTTACTATGCTTAGGAAAATGTTGTATAATATAGGTACTAGTTCCTCTGGAAAGGTTTGATAGATTTTGGATGTGAAGCCATCTGGTCCTGGACTTTTCTTTTTTTGGGAGATTTCGTATTGTTGATGCTATTTCAGCAATTGATATAGGTCTATTCAAGATTTCTATTCTTTCTGGTTGAGTCTAGGAAGGTGGTGTGATTCCAGGTATTGATCCATTTCCTTCAGATTTTCGTATTTCTGGGAATAGAGTTTTTGTAGTAATCATTGAGGATTTTTTGAATTTCTGAAGTGTCTGTTGTTATTTCTTCTTTATTGTTTCTGATAGATGATATTAGAGATTTTGCTTTTCTATTTCTGGTTAAGTTGGCCAAAGGTTTATCAATGTTGTTAATCTTTTCAAAAACCCAACTTTTTGTTTCATTGATCTTCTGAATGATTCTTATGTTTTCAATTTCATTTAATTCTGCCCTAATTTTGGTTATTTCTTTCATCTGCTGGGTTTGGGTTGGAATGTTCTTCCTTTTCTAGTTGCTTATGATGATCCATTAAGTTGTTGGCTTTCTCTCTTTCTGTTTTCTTAATGAAGGCTTCCAATGATATAAATTTCCCTCTTAGGACTGGCTTTGCAGGTTTTGATAATTTGTGTCTTCATTATCATTTTGTTACAAAAATTTGACAACTTCCTTCTTAATCTTGTCTCTGACCCAGCTACCATTCCGACTAAGATTATTTAGTTTCCATAACTAAACTATGAGTATGAGGATTCCTGTTCAAAAATTTCTAGGTGAGTTTACTTTGGAGGTAGAGCATTGTGCTGATCATTGTGGAGTATGCATCTGAGAATGTCCTGGAGAGCTGGTTTAGTTATGGCAAATTTCTTCAACATGTCTATGTCATTAAAGTATTTGATTTCTCCATCACAAATGAAACTCAGTTTAGCTGGATACAGGATCCTTGGTTGGAAGTTGTTTTGTTTTAGGAGACTGAAAGTCAATGACCATCTTCTGGCTTATGACGTTTCAGCTGAGAGATCTGCAGCCATTCTTATCCTTCTCCCTTTGTAGGTGATGCTGTTCTTGTGTCTGGCTACTTGCAGAAATTTCTCCTTTGTCTTAACGTTGGCGAACTTAATCACAGTGTGTCAAAGAGATGCTTTATTTGGACTGGGTCTTGCTGGGGTTTTGAAACTGTCTGCTATCTGAAGTTTTGTATCTCTTGCAATGCTTGGGAAATTCTCCTCCAAAATCTCTTTTGAGTAGAGCATCTGTACCTTTAGGGCCGTCCGCTTCTCCTTCAGGAATTCCTATAAGATGAATGTTTGATCTTTTGGAGTGATCCCACAACTCTCTCAGGCAACAATCAGTTTTTGCTCTCCATTTGTCTGCCTCTTTGAGTGTTTGGGAATGTTCAAAAGCTTTGTCTTCAGTTTCAGAGGTCCTTTCTTCTGCCTGGTCAACTCTATTACTGAGGGATTCTACTGTATTTTGGAGTTCCCCAACTAACTTTTTCATTTCTGTGAGCTCTGTTATCTCTTATCTCATTATGTCCATATCTTTGGTGACTTGGGCTATGATTTCATTAATTTCTTGAGACAACTTTAGAACTACTCTTTGAAATTCAATGTCTATCTTTTCTTCCATTCTATTTATCTTATTTGCAATCCATATTCTGAATTCAACTTCTGACATTGCTGCCATTTGTCTATGCATGGCATCTTCAGTTGTATCTCCTTTGTCATTTTTTGAGGAGTTTGATCTACTCTGGTTATTCATGTTGCCAGAGTTCTTCTGTTGGGTCCACACCATGTTTATTTTCCACTGTTTGATTATTAGAACTGGTAGGGTAAGATTGAATTGGTGTTCCCAGGTAGTAGAGATAGTCCCTTACCAGAGTTGTATGCATTGTAATTGTGGCTTATCTCCTACAACCTCACAAATATCCCTTTCAGAGTTTTGGCCAGAGACTTGGAGACCTACTTGGTGAGATAGCGGACGCTAGCTCTGTTTTGATATCAGCCAACCTCTACCCTATCCTAAGAAGCTACAGTATTAGCTGTGAAGAGATACAAACAGTTGCAGTGCCCAGCCCCCATCCTTCAGTTCTTTTCTGCTACAGAACTTCGAAGATCAACCTCAGAATGTCCCTGAGTGGACAGCCCCAGACACAGGTTCCAGTTAAATTGTCTCAGGTAGTGCAAACACTGCTCAACCGAAAGGGTTTCAAGGGTCTCCAACAGCACAATTGGAGACAGGGATCCACACTCACACCCACCAGACTCCCGTCCACACTGTTGTCCGCTTCTCTGCTCACAGGCCAAGTTGGAGCCAGGGGCCATGCCTCCACCAGTCTCACTCCACACTCAGCTAGCCTCTGCTTGCCAGACCAGTTGGAGTCAGGGAATCATGCCCCTGTCTTCCAGTCTCAGTCCACTGCCTGGCAAGCCTCTATTCGCAGGCTCTGTTAGAGTCAGGGCACTGTACCCCACCTATAGGTCTCAGTCTTCACCTGGTAAGCCTCTACTCACCAGTCCCCCTAGAGACAGGGGACCATGCCCTAGCCCTCAGGTCTTGGTTCACACCCAGCGAGCCACTGCTCGGGGGTTCTATTGGTATCAGGGGACCATGCCCTTGCTTTCTGGTCTCACTCCATACCTAGCAAGCATCTGCTCACAGGCCCAGCAGCTGGGGACCAGCCCTGTCTGCTGAACTCAGTCCACATGTAGCAACCATTCTCCCACTGTGGGTGCCGTCAGAGCCAGGGGTTCTGCACCCCATCCTGCCAGACACAGCCCAAACCGGCCACCACTGGCCAGTCGTAGTCATAACTAGGGACTGCTCCTCCTCCTGCTGAGTGTCCCTTTCTTCCCACACCTTCTTTTTTCCCCATTAGTCACAGATTCCATCCTGATGGTTGGCAGTCCACACTATGCCCAGATATCTCAGGACAGGACCAAACACTGTGTGCTCTGCAAGGGGCAGAACTGCAGATTGACATGCAAGAGGGAAGGGTGGACTAGGAGTCCAGACTGGGGAAAATATCTGGTCAATTTTATGCCTGGCAGGTGATGTCTAGGTTCATAAGTGGGACCTCCCTGGAGAAAGAGACCTGAAGGTAATGGCTCTCTCCAGCGAGGTAAAATGAGAGGTCTTTTGTTCCCTGGGGGAGGGGGGTTTCCCATCCTCTAGTCAATAGGCTTTGTATCTGTAATTTGTTTTCTTAAATGCTCTTTCTAGGAGTTACAGCTTGCCAAACATTTTTCTTGGCTCAGCTCCCCACCTTTGGCTTCATAGAATCTGATTCCATTCAGATTTTCTTCCTCTGCTCAGGAGCCTTTTCCGAGGGTTGCTACTAGCCAACCATCTTCCCAGAATTCCCTGTCCAGTTATTCTTTTTATTGTAAATTATACTTTTAGTGAATATAAAATGACAACCTCTCTTGCTTTTGCCCAGTATTCAGTATCATCTGATAGTACTTTTGGAGTCATGCTTTATGTTTGTGTGCATGTGTATAGTACTTCTTCATTTATTCTTTATATTTTTGTGTTGATTTGTTTTAAGATACATTTGGCTAAAAAAAGTTAGATTTTATTATTGGACTAAATCTAAGAATCTTTGAATGGGAATTTTAACACATTTATGTGTTTTTGTTAAAAGATATTTTTACATACTTTTTTTGTCATCTTGTTTCATTAATTTTTTTTTTCTACTTTCTTCTTATTTTTAAGGGGGTCATTTTCTCTGTGGTATATAGCCTCTTTCCTTTTAACTTCTCCAGTGCTTTGGGACATACATATCCTATTTTAAATTCTATAAATTGTCACTTTCTAAATTAAAAAGCATCTTAACTCATCTTTTATTTCTCCTGTCCATTCTCTAATCTTGTTATTAATATTATTTCAGGTTTTGATTTAGATTTTTATTGCAAGATAGTTTTGCACTATATATATCTCCTAAATAATAATAAACATTAATTAATTGGATTAGTGTTGATCTATTAATTAAACAATTATGCAGAGCCAGTATCAAGGACCAGGAGTCTGTGAAGAGGAAACACCTTGTTCCTGATTGTATTCTGAACTTTTTAATATAGTAGATAACAGAGACAAGTAAGCAGATGATGACAGTATTTCAACCAGTGTCCTGAGTGCTGTGATTGAGGGATGCTATGAAAATGCCATAGGGGCATTTAGGAGGAAACCTAACCTGCTTTAGGTGGGTTAAACAGGGTATTCCTAATACTCATAAATTTTCATTAGAATTCAAGATGATGTCACACTTTTAAAGTTCTTAGTGAAGTATCACAAGAATGGAAAAGCAATTATCCAATATATTCAATACTAATATGAAGCCAGTAGATGATCTGATGCATGCACATAGGAGAAAACTCATTTCAATTCAAATTGGGGTGAGGCATAATGAGAGAAGGGGAGAGGGGCTGGGTTACTGAATGGGTACAGAGTGGGGGTGTTTGGCACACCTTGTGTGTGGGTCATAACTACAAGAGGAACTCTACCTAACTAAATCAAATATTTTGACCTGGTTGTTTGTATCCTCACATTAACCTGAAATAAATTTACTTTTCAGTTAAAAAAAAAAAATTTCTCCTGTAGTCCCAGCTACTCGGAGGCCGAGGCAAGAGAATCGCCTAAGCCCAGGAGTTGGAGGTTGTTGTGAGCTGTGTGACGCCATGGCACTCTACCAAGGGCAATAAAGTGAGTCTCTGTCTCTACAAAAAAAAAAAAAAGTTTCTTTACTTAACAGAGAAGTCCTCCAGATTTCTTCTGACTTCTTTGTTGTCAAGTAAATCTACAGAAATGGAGATAGGTCTTGGAACATTTTATGAGGCCCTACAAAGCACTTTATATTTGTTGTATCTTTTAAATCTCATAACAGCCTTTTCTAAGAGGTACTTTTTCCCATTGCACAGGTGAAAAAACTGAGGCTCAGAAAGGTTAACTAATTTGCCTACGGTTGCATGACTTGGAAATGATTCCCATCCCACACTGGCCAGCCTCAGAGTCCTTGATGTTTCCACCATAAGATGCTAAAACTGAGAGTCTGAGGCTTGGAAGGTTCCTATTTTTGGAAGATAGCATCCCCTAGTTCACTGCATCAATCATGGTGCAGGAAGTAAGTCCTACCCTCCTAGGAGATGTGTGTGTGTGTGTGTGTAAAGGGGGGATGGTGACAAGAGTCTTCTTTTTTCTATTTCATGTGTCTCACTGACCATACTACAAAGAATACAAGTTGTTGCTTTTTTAAAAACTTGGAATTTCCCATCATGCTGAGAACAGAAGGAAGAATGTCATTCCCCTTGTCACCACTTTTCAGGCAACCAACATTGGTTTAAGTCCCTACCTCTTTGGAATAATTTTCTTATTTGTTTCATTCTCAGATGCAGGGAAAAAATATTTTTTTGAGACCCTTTACTGTTACTTCCAAGGGAGAGACCATTCGTGGTATGCGCCATTGCTCTCTACCTCCGGTAGGAATGAAACGGGCCACAACAGAAACCTTCCCTTCCGGTGGCACAATGAGCTGACTGACTTCTCTTCTCCCCTCCGCCCTTGAAAATTCCCTGTGTGTTGCCACAGAAAATAGCTTGCTGGTTCATTTCTTTGTCTTGCAGAAGAGCTGATTTTTAACCCTGTATGGATACTCCCCCATTTTTGCTATCGTTCATGTTAACCTGACAGTTTGAGGTAATTAATTCTAATAAGTCTAGCAGGGATTTCACCTTCCCTCCTTTGATAAACATTACCATGGGGGTAAGCATTGTGTATTTCTCTCCCTCTTCTCTCTCTCTGTTTCCCTGTTTGTCACCATAGATTACTCCCTTTGCTCAGAGTTGATAGGGAGCTGTAGTGTCCTAGGAAGAACATGGCATTCTACTTCCCCAGACCCTTGTTCTAGGAGAACTGGCCTTTGAGCTTAGATTAGATTCTATGGATAAATCGAGAAGGCAAAATGGCTGGGGAGTGGGATGGGCAGTGCAAGGCAGCAGGCAGGGAGCAGGGAAGGGCAAGTCGGACACGGGCATTTGCTGTCCCACAGGGTTGTTGTGGGGCTTCATGAGGAATCAGAGATGCTCTTATCAGTGGGGAGTTCCCTGCCTAGCTAGGTGTCCACTGCAGTAAGGGCGCCTGTGCCTGGCACCTGTGCATCTGGAGGTAGATGCAATCGGAGTGGAATTTCACCCTTAGATCTCTGAAATGATAAGGCCTTCCTCTTGGAGATATCATTCATGCATTCACTTGTTCATTCAACAAGCCTTCATCAGGTACCTGTCACGTGCCTCCCAAGGTCAGGCCTGGCTGTGACTAAGCTCGGCTTCCAGTCCTCAGAGGCATGGGACTCAGCTGTGTGGCAGTTTACTTCACAAGACACTGATGTCTTTACCTACTGGCAGGGGAGACTTGTTGATCAGAAGTGAGAATTTTCACTTCCTCTTACCAAGGGCCTTGTGGTGAAGCAGTCACGGGGGCAGTCCCGAAGGAGCGGGATGCCCAGGTGGGTCCCGCCTGGGCATGCTAGGGTAGATTTCCATCACCTCCCGGACAAGTGAATCACGTGGCTGCTTTTCAGAGGAGGCACCCTCAGTCCAGCTTGGGGGACACCTAACAGAGGCGACAGAGGGCTCAGGTGCCATGACGGAGGATGTGGAGGGACGGCAAGACACAGGGCCTGCTTGGAATGGCCAGGGAGGCAGCACTCTTGGATACATATATAAATCTTATTCCAATCCGATGGCATGCCACTAGCATGTCTCTAGTGGGCAAATACCTTGTCTCTGTACCTTCGTTTATCAAGTACAGACACTTTCAATTTCGTTTTCTCATTTGAATGAGTACAGTAGCCATTTAATGGACAATGAAGCAGATTTTGAGATTTTAGGTGATGTGTGGATGGTCTGCACAGCTGGAAATCAACAGAGATGGGACTGAAGAGCCAGGTTTATGATTGCCAGCCTTATCTTTTTGGCACTTGAAGTTTGGGGGCTCCCTACATCCTGAGGATGCTTTTATTCATTCCCATGTCCTACGTCCCAGGCACCACGCTTGGCTCTGAGGACACAGCTAGACTTCAGGTGCGTGGTCAAGGCTGTGCAGGGGTTGCCTCTCACAAACAACCACACAACACAGTAGGCTCTGTGTGGTGAGGATGGGGCGCTCACTGCTGGGGGGCTGTGCAGGTGAGGAGTGAAAAGAGCAGCTGCCAGCTGGGTGATAGCAGGGCTGAGCTCCCCTAATCACTGCACAGAAGCACAGTTCCTTCTGGGGGACAGGTCTCCCTTCACTTCAGCATTTTCTCAAAGCCACAGCACCCCTATGGGGCAGAGGCTGCCCATGCTGCCACAGCTACTCTGGACAGGCCCCCTCAAGGCCGTCCCCTTGGGCCTCTATCCTGCTGGAATATGCTGTTCCTAAAGAGGGTCCAGGACTTCAGGACCTGGCCCTGGGCAGGGTACTTAATCACTGCGGGCCTCTGCATCCTACATGTAAGGTGGCAAAATGTTACTGGCACCTCATGTGACTAAATGAAGTAAGACATATCAAAGGCTGTTGTAGAGACACCCCTCAGATGAGATAAAACCTTGATGAGTGATCCTGAGACCCTCTCAGGGAGCTTGTTAAACAAGTGGCTTTCCAGGCCCATTCTTAAAGAGCCTGACTTAGTGATGCAGATAGTGAAGAATTCTCAGGGCCTTACCATGTCCCAGGAGGGCATCATTTATTTCTAAGTACTTTTCATGAGTTATCTCCTTTTCTATTGTTACGGCGTCACACACTTTTGCCAGGCAGCACTTATTACCCTGGTACTTGGGTGATTATGTGTTTGACATTCTGCTTTCTCCATTTGGCCATTGGTTCCGAGAGGGCACGGTTATGTCTGCTTAGCTTGGGGCTGTGTGTAGGATGTGTGCTCAAAGCATATGTGTTGAACAACGAATGAGTCACCAGGAGGTCAGAGGGCTCTTCGGAGCTGGCTGAAAGTGACTGAGGGGCAGCTAGGAGGCATGTGATGCGATGCTTCTGTGAGGTTTGCTTCCAGGGATCTGCTACAAGTTCCTGAAAAAGAACTGTGCAGAGCTCAGGGCAGGGGAAAACCTGGGACCGAGGAAGCCAACCCCCTTCCAAGAATGTATTTTTGTAAGTTGGTTTCAGAACAAAGTCTATCCCAAGAAAGGGAAACTTATTTCTTGGTAGAAATACGAGGTACACTCCTGGTACTTCTCAAATGGTGATGGCCAGGGCTAAAAGGAAACTTGGCCGTGCCTAATTCCCACAGAGGCAGAGCAGCTCACCCACAGCCACACAAGCGAGCTGTGGCCCGCACCCAGATCTCCTGGCTTCCAGACCAATTCTCATTTCATTACAACAGGCTGCATTTTGATTTGGGGCCACTGTTAGAGGTGAAAAGAAATCATTAGAAAATGAATGTTTCCTGAAATATCACCTGCAATTTATTGCACTCAGAATTTCACACTGATAAATAACCTCTTTCTCATTAACATGCAGGCTTCCTACAATTAGCACTCTCATTTGCACTATGTAAACAGCTTCTAACTGTGCCTTTTACCTCTTTGTTCAAACAAAGATTTCTGTTAGCAAAGAAACAAGAAGGAAATTAGTAGCAGGTGAGAGCTTATTTTTAATTATATTGAGATTGACTGTTGTTCTCCAAATCTTCTCTAATTCCCCCAAGATATTTATTTGCAGACCCAAGTTTTCCATCTATTAAAGCAGCAGTCATCTCTGATCTTTATTTACTAAATGAAAACACAAATGGCAGCAGTAGAGATCTGGCTCGGTGCCAAGGGAGGGGGTGTGGGGCTGGTGGTGCTGGATGAAGCTTGGATCTGGGAAGCCCAGCAATCAAAGTCACATAGGAAGCACAGAAGATGCTGAAGTGCGAATGTTTGGGCATGTGATGAGCTCAGAATCTCCAAATCAAGGTTCTCTCATGACAGTTCCCAACTTCTATCACCTGCAGTGAAGTTTATGTTCTGTGGAAGAAGGTTTTTCATTTGTCTCCAATGATGAGGAAACTTTATGTCTGTCAGTGAGGAAGAGACCTCCTCATACCATTTTTTGGTTAGAACATTTCAAAGATTATCTATTGCAATTTTTCACCGAGGGCAAGAATCCCTTTTGAATCCTCTGACAACTTATATTCCAGCAGCTGGCTATTTCACTTATTAGCGTCCTCCTTTCTGAAATTTGTCTCCCCCTGAATTGACATCTTGTCTCCAACAACTTTTCACATGTAGGAAGAGTCACATTGTAGGAAACTAGTCCCTCTTTACATGACAATCCTATGCCATTATACACATCTGAAGAGAAGGCCATGTCCCCTGAGCCTGCTTCAGTCTGTATGTGCCAAGTTCTATTAGCTATTTTTAATGGGATGTGGTTTCCAGGCCCCTTATTACTCTGGTTGGCTTTTTTTGGACATACTGTAGGTCTTAGAGCCCTGCCCCAATGAGCTGTCAAGAATTGAAAACAATAATACCTCAAGCGATTTCTGATCAGTGCAAAGTCAAAGTAAACCTAACACCATCTTCCTCCCAGCTGGGGAGTACCCCGCCCCGCCACCACGCCCCTGTTCTCTTGCAAGTTTTCCTCTGTTTGAGGAGTACACTAGAATACTCTAGATTTCTTTTTTAAACCTACCAGTTTTTCCTAGGAATAGGAAAGACCTCTTAGATAATGGACTGGTTATCACATTTGAATATATAGTATATCTCAAAAGTCACCCCTAAAATAGCCATACATAGGGAAAATGGGAAATTTTAGCTACATGTACTTTTATTTACAAAACGTTTATCACAAAATTTTACAGGGAGGTGGCCAACACACAGAGAATATTTTACAACTATTTGTAATAAATGTTTTCATTTTGCAGCTTCAAAGCTGCAAATGAGAATTTCCCATTTTCCCTATGTATGGCTACTTTAGGGGTGACTTTTAAGGCACCATGTATCTTATTTTGTATTCGTAAGCTATTTTTATTAGTTGTTAAATAATTTTCATTCTATAAAACCTCCATTTTACAAAGAATTACTTTCACAAACTGTACGAGAAAGGTAAGGTGAATCCCATTTCATAAATGAGGAAACCAGACCTAAGGAGGTAATGGTTTATCCACTGCCTTACAGAGTTGGAATCAAACCCTAGTTCTGGCTGAAGGTCTGGCCTGGTTTCACTATACCACAGCTGGCTCTCCTTAGCAGATAATCAGGTTGAGAGGGAAAAACTTAATTTCTGGGTCAACTGAGCAAGGCCTGGGTTCCTCCACTCTGTCAAGTCTAGCACCCCTTCTGGGTCCTTCATCTTCAGTTACCTGTGAAGTGAGGCAGGTTGAAGGGAGCCCCATCATTGCTTTGAAGCTGCAAAATGAAAGATTCACTCATATTTACAAGCTGAATGGAGAAGGTGACTCTTTGAAATTTCAGGTAGAGTTTGAACGTGAATAACTTCCATTGTACTAATTTATGTCTTATGCTCTGACTACTTCTAGTGAATTCAGTTAGAAGTTACATTTTAAAAAATGCTTAAGGACTTGATAATAGAACGAGAAAGGGAACTGTACCTAGAAATCTAGGCTGGGAAGAGTTACTATCATCTTTTGGTTTCCTGGTGTCCAAGGCAAGAATAGAAACACAAATAGGTTACCCAACTCTCCTTTCCTCATAAAAGGAAGCAAACAGTCGTGAGAAGTGACACCAGCACCACCTGGGATCTATCACTTTCGTTATAATGTAACCATTCTGAACAGCAGAGTGATCCAGCTTCCATCACAACTTCTGAACTGTTGGAGATTCCACTCAAAAGTTCTGGGGAGTGTTCTGAGAATCTGCAGCTTAAAACTGCTCCCAGATGCTTCTATGATCAACCATGTTAGAGACCTACTACCTTAAAACAGCACCTGGGGATGCTTGTCAGAAATGCAGATCTCCGCCTCAGAGGTCCATGTGCCCAGGATTCTTAGTCTGGCTGGGAGTTTGATCAGAGCAGTCGCAGGTTAGCTGATAAGTGGAGTTCTCGGATTAGGTCTAGGAGGCAGCAGATGTTCTTTCCAAGGGCAAGGATGCAGCAACAGCAGCAATGATGTTTTCAACTGATGGAGACTTGAACTTGTACTCTCACCAAGACAAAGGGTCACTTGTCCTTTTCATGGGCCAGTCAGGGTTACCAGTAGGCATGGCCCAAACTTCTTTTATTCAGGCCACAGTTTTAGTTCTGATCAGTTGCCTAAGGCATTTTCAGCTCAAGGAATGGACACCACAAGGCAAAGAGAAACCCTTTGTCCGGCAAGATTTTGACAGAATGTCTTGTCAATCATCTGGCTGTTGACTAAAGAAGCTGACTGTACATGGTTTTGGTGTAGTGTTTGATTCTGTGTAATATTGCAGTTACGTGGTCCCTCTGTACAACTCAACGCACCTCTGCATAACTTGATAAATTCACTGTTAAAGAGTTATTGAATATTGTGCATCTGAATGCTGAAAAGTGCCTGCACGTTAGAATTAATGTCAGTCTTAGACATGATAAATATGACTCTAGTGGCTCCTCTGAGAAGCTTCGCTAGGGTACCATTTTATTGTCTGCTGTCTCAAAGGCTGAAATCTCTTTTTCTGCCTTCAGTTCATAGGATGAAAACATGTGAAATCACTGGGATTTATATAGGCAGATTTGGCAGCTCTTTCATTTTTTTTACTTGGACTGTCAGATATAAATCAACGTTCCAGCGCTCTTTCCAAGAATGTGTTAGAATGTGCATGTGTTTGGGGAGCAGACATGGTATTTCTATTATAATTTTGTTTGTTAGGTGCGATCTGAATTGTTTGGCTTTGTTTTATAACATTCACAATTTGTGGTTATTTAATTGGTTCTCCTCTGTTATCCCCTACCAGTGACTGTCAGGCCCTTTTTTTGCCTCTGTGTCTTTTTTACTCCTGCCCAGAATCCTCCTCCACACCCCTTACCCACACTCATCTTTTAAGACCTCACTTTTATTTTTTAATTTTATTTATTTTTTAATTTTTAATTAATTAATTAATTTTTTAAAAAAAATTTTGAATTAATTTTTTTATTGTTGAATCATAGCTGAGTACATTAGTGCAAGCAAGGGGTACAATGTGCTGGTTTCATATACAATCTGAAACATTTTCATCAAACTGTTTGATGAAATAGCTGATGGCTGTTTGATAGCCATCATGTCATTTCCTTAGTTATTGTAGAAGACATTTGTATTCTGCATTTAGTAAGTTTTGTCTGAACCCGTCTAAGATGCACCATAGGTGTGGCCCCACCATTTACTATCCCTTTCCCCATCCTCCCCCCTCCCCTTATTCTTAATGAGAGAAACACAACTTAAAACTACGCTGAGATAACATTTACATCCCTAGCACCTTTAGATCTGCAAAGTTAGTTTTAATTGTTAACTAAACAATGTTAGTTTTCTATTGCTGTTATGATAAATGAACACAAAGGCTTAACCATCAACTATCTTACGGTTTTGTAGGTTGGAGCCCAACAGGAGGCTCCCTGTGCTGAATCACCCTGTCAGAGGGCTGCGCTCCTTCTCAAGGCTCCAGGACACGATCTGTGTCCTTCCCTTTCCCCTTCGCAGCTTCTACAAGCTGCCTGAGTTCCTTGGTTCTGGTCCCCCTCCTTTGTCTTCACAATCAGCAACGTTGCATCGCTCTTATAGGAAACAGGTAAAACACATCTTCCTCTGATGGACTCTTCTGCCTTCTCCCACTTTAAGGACTCTGTGGTTACATTGGGCCCACCTGGATAATCCGGACTAAGCCCCCATGTTAAAGTCAGCTGTTTATCTAACTTTCTTCCTCTTTGCCTGGTCACCTACATGTTCACAGATTCCAAAGATTAGGACTTGTAGGAATTTGAAAGCCATTTTTCTCCCTAGCGCACACACTATCCGTGGGGTTAAGAGAAAGAGGTTCTCTCACCATCACTGGCGGGAGGGAAAATTGGCACACAGACATGAAGGGTAATCTGGTAACATCTATCAAGATTTTAAATGCATCTAACTTTTGACCCAACCTTGCACTTTGAAAATCTCTTCTATAGACATATTGATAGTTGCACATATTAGACAAAATGAGGAATGTCCGTGATTATCTACTATAGCAACTTTTGTAATAGCAGAAGATTGGAAACAACTTGAATGTCCAGTAGTAGAAAACTGATCGAATTAATGATAGTACATCCATACAAAAGAATACTACACAGCAATGTAAAAGAATATTTGCCAAGATAATTAAGTTAGGAAGAACAATATACAGTGTGTTAACTTTTTTGTACAAGCTGGGAACTAGGTAAGAATTCATATTTGTGTTTACTAGTAAATGCATGAAAAAGCCTAGAAAAATACACAATAATGATTATCTATAAGGTATGAGGGGATGGGTAGGTAGGAGACTTAATTGTATTCACGCACTAGTTGTGCGTGTGCCATGCGTATACAGAGATGGGCATACGCACATACAAATACCTACATGTACTGCAAGATTCAGCTCAAATGTCATCTTCTCTAAGGGCCTTCCCTGTCTTCTGAGCCCCTCTGCTAGGGCATTCCTAGCTCCTTAGACATTTGGGCCGTATGACGGTTCTGGCACTCTCTGACTTGCCTTAATGTGTACAGAACTCTCTTTTCCACTAAACCAGCAATTTGGAGAAGGAAATGAACAAAGAGGAAAAGGAGAAGAAAAGATGGCAAGGAAGATGGCACTTTCTGAATCTTTAGAAGGAAGAGATTTTTAATGTTTATCAGAAAGAAACGTGAACTTTAAGATGATTAAGAAACACGACACAGAACTGTAAACACTCAGGTGCAAAGACAATAATCTCCAAATGCATTCTCATCATTCGTTTATTTCTGCTTTCCGCACTAAACCACCAGCCAGCCCCTTAGGGAATAGATTTTGCAATTTCTTTGCGCACAGTAGGTGATCTATTTGAAGGAGAATTAACTTCTGTTCCCTACTCCAGGAAGGAACACTCAGATACATCCTTGTTCTAAAAGTTCTTCCTTATTTTATGAACTCTAAAATACTTATGTTTTGGCATTTCAGCACCTCAGAAATGGTGGTGTGCTCACAAGCACGGTCTCTAAGCAATGTTTATGGCATAGTCATCACTGCAACTTAGTCATAGCTGTTCTTGCTGTCGCCTCTGTGGAAGAATGTGCATGAAGGCTTTCCTCCAACCTGACACTCTTTTGAGAATGAACATAAACAATAACCAGATGGGAGCCCATGACCAGAGTAAACCCAGTCCTCCCCCAGCAAACACGGACCCAGGACCACCCTTGTCCTAACGTGCCTCCTTAGTGCCATGAATGTTAGGTTTAAATGTTATTCAAAATTTATTCCAAAAGAGTGCACTATAATAAGCAGGGAAATTTTAAATTACCACGTCCACAAAAAGCATTGAAGCAGCAGTGGGCATAAATTTGAAATAAGAAAAACAAATATCCTTTTGGGGAAGAATGGTCACGATTCCATGTTTTCTTGCAAAGCAAAAACCAAATGTTCATGAGATCTAAGAAAAGTAGACCCTCAAGTATACGAAGACATGCTACATCATTTTGGCGGGAAACAGGCAAAACAATTAGCTTTTATATGCTGAACAATGCAACTGAAGGTAGGAAAAATTGCCAAATCTCTCAAAATTGATTTCATTTTATTTTTAATTTCAGATTAATATTAGGGAACATACAACTAGGTTACATTGTTTGCATTTGCTAGGTTGCAGTGCGGGCACCAGGTGAGGGTGGCACACCTCCTGGGTGAAGGACTCCAGTGCCACTACAAACTGATTTGAAAAAGAAACAGCCTCTGAGGTAAGGAGAGGCTCTGTCCATGCGACAGGGCATGTTGTCGCTGTCTCGAGCAGTTTTTTCTTTCTTTCTCAAAGACACACAAAGCCAGGGTGTGTCTATCAATGGAACCACAGCTTCAGTGAGGTACAGAACTTTACCCAGATGGGTGAGAAAGGGACCTCATGAGGACACACCCAGCTGTCCCTGTCCCTGTCCAGGGACCTCATCAGGACACATCCAGCTGTCCCTGTGTGGCATCTATTTCCAAAGGCAGGATGGAGCTGGAACATACTGCAAAGTATCTCAAAAATGGAAGAAAAAGTATCCAATGTATTCAGCCCTACTATGAAGCTAATTTAAAGGTTTCGTATGAAGGCTATAACCCAACTATAGCCCAAGAATATGGGAAGGGAGGGGAGGGGGGAGGTTGGGGTGCAGGAAGGGTAATTGGTGGGGCCACACCTATGGTGCATCTTAGAAGGGTATAGGTGAAACTTACTAAATGCAGAATACAAATGTCTTCATACAATAACTAAGAAAATGCCATGAAGGCTATGTTAAACAGTTTGATGAAAATATTTCAG